>BQNB010036417.1:6567-34227 GCA_026074375.1 Tanacetum coccineum | reverse complement strand
AACACATAAAGGAACATAGATGATTTTTTCTATAATTTATAAAGGTCATTAAGTAAGGGTTTTGGGTACGTAAAGAGACATTAAAATTCTGCAATTCTGAGTTAATTGAAAGTAGCTAGTGTAAAGTGTTAATAAGATGGTTAAGGTTGGGCATGGTGTCGGGGTGACCCATGATGGTTAACTAAACCCTTAGACATCCATCATATGTGTGTTACATTAGGGCCGGTCCTGACCTTTTTGATGCATGGGGCGAAACATAAAAAGACGCCCCGCTAAACGATATAAACAAATAAAAAACTACCAATAAAATGTTCGTGCGATACATCGAATTAAAGAAAAAGCAAAATCAATGGTAGCCAATGGTGGTTGATAGTAATAACCAGGGACGAACCTATGATTTTCAAAAAGATATCGCACAAAAATACTCACAAAAGTTTTCTTCCACAAATTTTCTTTAATCATATTTACTAAAATTTGCATGGTGAATAATAATTTTGCGAAACTAAAGTTGCGCCTTAATAACAAAAGTAGCACAACTACTACTTGAATTGCACGTATAAAAAAACGACTACATTTAGTGATTGGAGAAAAGTTCCATGTAGAACATTATCTAATTAAAGAACAGTCCATTCCATCTCAATCATCCATTTTATTTCCATCTAATGGTTTAAATCAATTCTTATTTTAATTTAATTAAAAAACTCACTTTCATCTTATTTTTTAAAAATTAAATATCTCACAAACCGTTAATCGTTACGCAAAACGAAACATACCATCGCGACGAGAATTAAATCATCTTTCTATAGAGAGGCACTTCTATATACTTTCGACGAATTTTTTTTTTTGATTTTTTTTTCAGTCACGTCTGAAAAAATCACATGTGATTTGCATCACAATCACATGTGATTTCTTTCGACGATTTTTTTTTCCAGTCATGTCTGAAAATATCACATGTGATTTGTATCACAATCACATGTGATTTGTACCACAATCACATGTGATTTCTTTCGACGAACTTTTTTTTTCAGTCACGTCTGAAAAAATCACATGTGATTTTTTTAGACGTGACTGAAAAAAAAAAGTTCGAAAAAAAGTACGTCGAAAGTATATAGAAGTGCCCCTCTATAGAAAGATAAAAAAATACTCGTCGCGATGGTGTATTTTTTTTCTTTTGACGATTTACCGTTTGCAAGATATTTTATTTTTAAGTAAAAGGTGGGAAGTGAGTTTTTTATTTTGATGAAAAAAATGAGTGGCTATGATTCACCCATTTGTTCTTTAAGATGATAATGTTCTATAAGGATCTCACCTCTTAGCGATTGAGAATAGAGACCACACCCGACTCTAATATAGATCCAATTAATTACAAATGTTGTCTTTGTTTTTAAATGCGAGAACTACGTATATTAAGTACAATTTACTAAACATAGGACATAAATTTAGTCATATGTTTCAAATTTACAAAAAAGAATAATAGAATTAGCTAATAAAATATTACTATATAAAATAACAATGTTAAACGTTAATATAGTCAAAATTCAGTTATCACGTTTTTATTTCCGGTATGTACGATCTTGATAAGTAAATAGGGTTTTTATCTTCTCTGTATCAGCTTCTTCATCTTCATCCCATCTTCTTCTCTACATTGCTTCTCCGTTCTACTTTTTCTTCCAGTTATGTGGCTACCACAATCACTATAAATACGTGTAGCATCCAAGCATGCATGATACGTGCAGCCAAACCAAGAAACTGATCTTTTTCGACAAAATTTAACACTTAGCAGCTATATACGAATCAAAACTGATGATGCCCCCTATTTGTTTGATGCCCAGGGCGGCCGCCCGCCTCGCCCACCCTTAGGGCCGGCCCTGTGTTACATGAACTAGAGCTTTTATTTTGGTCGCGTGTAACCGTGTTTATTATTTGTATAGTTTCGTGTTGAGATTTGGAAGCTACGTTTGAGCATTCAGGTGAGTTTCATAGCCCTTCTTTTCTTATGATTTATTGGGGTAGAAATGATGCAAAGTGTTTGGAAATGTTTTGATTACTGTGATAATGTGTTGTCAAAGATGCATGGACTATACGTGGCTATTGTATGTTGTGTGCTATATGTTTTGTGATGTGATATTGAGAATTGTGAACTAAGTCAGGGGGGTCACCTGCGGGTATCCATGGCCTGTTTAGTGGGTGGTATTGTGGCCTAACGGGCAGGAGGAGGGTTACTTTGAGAGTATCCGTGTCCTGGGCTAAGGGGGTAACCACAGGGACCTTGGTACGATATGAGACGTCTTGTAGTCGTTTGCTGGTTATTTGTGTGATTGATTGGATTTGCATGTTAGCCTGTATGATAGTTCATTTATTGTCTTTCAATGTTTTATTTATTATCACAGTAATTTACAATTGGATTTGATTTTCGTGTCTTAAACATATGACTCTCACCAACTTTATGTTGACGTTTTTAAGCATCATTTTTAGGTAATCATCTTGAGGATGTTGAGGTTAGGATGAGTGGCTAGTGAGACCGTAGGCTTTCATGTGGAGTCATTCTCCTAGAGATTTTATTTATGTCATTTGAATTGTTTGATGCTGGATGTTTGTTGATCTTGTTTAGTATTTTGGATTATGTTTTCTTGTGGTATGACTTTGCTATCGTAATGCAAGACCCCTTTATCTTGTGTTAGATATTGTCATGGCACATTGTGTCTCAGTTGCTTATCTATTTCATTTAGTTTTCTCTATGGTTAACACCATTGTGTTGTGATGATATCCATGATGTTACGCCTCGTGTTTTCGCCTAGGCAGGGTGTGACAGATTGGTATCAGAGCTAGGTTATAGAGAAGTAGGTGGTTGAGCCTATACTATAACCTAGGAGTCCTTCATGTAGATGCATTTAGGGCTTATGTGTTTAATGCTATAACTATTAGGTTTCCCTTTTATTTTCGTATAACCGCTATGCTTCCCCTTTTATTTTGCATAAATATTTATGATCTCATTTTATTAAGTTGTCATCTTAGTTATGTTAATTACCCATAGTCGATTTAGCATGCGTTGTCTAAGAAGTTTCATTGGGGAACCATTTTCCTAACTGGACTTAATGTGTATGAGGAGCCTCTTGTGGAACCAAAGGAGATAGAGTAGTTAATCGCTTGTTGGATAGTCGTAGTAGGGCTGGACCCGCGGAGTCGGGTGACTCTTGCGAAGGTAAAGTCAAACCCATGCGAGGCCCAGCATAGGTTTATTCCGTCTTTTACCTCGTCACGTTGTTATTGATTAATTCTTTCGAATATCTTGTATTTTGGAGGTGCTGCGAGACTTTCGTTCTTTTATGTCGTTTCGATTTTATTTTGATATAAGTAAGTAGTTATTTGATGGAGCATCCTTTATGTGTTAAGTTGGAGTGGTTTAAGATGTGCAATGTGGAATATGTGCTTATATGTGAATTATGATTGAAATGGGTAATCTTGGAAGTAAGTACACGTGTGAAAGGAGGCACTTATAATTATGGTGGCCAACATAATTATAAAGGCATCACACACGTAGACTTGTGACCATGATTGCATTTATTTGTGTTTGGTTGTAAGGTGGTAGTGTAATATGTTTTCTTTATGTGTATTCATGATAAAGATGGTGGTATGGATAGAGAATTTTTCTCTTACCCTAATTGGAGGATATGTTAAGTTGAGTTGTATAGATAGTAAGTTTCCCTTCTATCTAGTATTTGCGGATACCTAGTATTGCTATTAGAGGTTGCTCGTTTGCTCGGTTGTTTGTTCGGATTTCCTAAGTCTAAGCTTAGCATCCCTTCATCGTACTTTGTTAGTAAGGATACCACGTTTAGCATCTTTAAGTCGTGTCACTCCGTGCCATACGATGTTCAGTTACTGATGATAACAATGCTAAAAAGGTCAACACAATGTGTGAGTGAAATTCATAGGTTTATAATAAAATAGTGTGATACAAGTCATCATTAAGAGTGGGTTACGTTGTTATACACACTAAGTGTAATACTTGCAACGAGTTAAAATATTATGAAAAACAGGAATTATTGCGTTAATGCTCATGGCACTCAAATGATTGTGTATATTTCATATCATGAATATTATTAAAGATAATGGCCCCCATGTGGAACGGTAATTGAATTATATGAGTTCAAATATAGTGCGTTTGGTTACCTTGACGGCTAACACAAACGGGATTCGTCATCCATTTAGCATATTCAAATATTCACGTTTACTCGAAGTGATAATGGTCTATGATGGTGGGTGGTCTTTTGGCATAAAGGGATTAGAAACACAGATGCAATATTATATCAAGATATCATACATTTAACAATTACACTGGTATAATGGTTTATAGCATGTATCCCCCTCACGGGTTTATGAAATAGAAGATTTAAAAGTGAGGCTATGAACTTACCTTAACAGTATAGGAAATCTGATTGAGGAAAAGTAATCAAGTGAAAGACGGCGTTGTCAGCAAACCTGGGGTTGATATGTCAAGTTAAGTTGTGATAGTTTATGTTTCAAACCATTCATAAAGTTTAACGTATATCCTTGATTTATTCAAATTATGGAAATATGTATGGCTGTTTAGGCTATCATATCAGGGGCCATGTAGGATCGGTTTGAGGAGCCAGGGTACTTTAAATCGTAAACCAGCAACTCGTCAAAAATAAAGACTCTAATGAAACCCTTTCAGATGAAAGTTCCTATTCACTTGATTAACGATACGATTTTAAGTTCTTCAAAAGTAGGTTGATGTTAATTCTGTATAAATATATGACGAAATAATGCATCGATTTATGATTAATAACGATAAATGTGTCGGGTTTTAATTAAAATCGAGTTTTATAATATTGAATATATTTTTTAATTTATATAAAAATATAATATTTTATATGTTCAAGTTTGCAAAATGGCAATATATACCCTTGGTTATAAACTTTTATGACTTTAGTCTTTATTTATATAAAGTTATATAATTTAAACCTTTACTTTGAAACTTCGCAAATAGGTCCTTAAGTTACTTTAGGATATGACCATTTTCAGCCGTACTGTCAGTTGTAGTTCATTGACTACTCATGTACAGTGACAGAAAATCCGCGCACCCCTGATGTAATATACATCACGCTTATGATGCGCCGCTTTAAGGCTATAACTATTGTCAGCTCAACGAGTCAACTATAGCCACTCCCACTCAAGCTAACGCCTACTCTATTTTTTAGGTTTCCAATATGTGACTTGGCCCCATTCCCCGTTGGCGTATAGCTTTTTAAGAATAAGCTAAATTAAGATTGTTATATTGTAAACAAAAGTTTAGAAAAAGGATTCATTAGCTCTAAAAATCAAAACGGGATGCTTTTTTTTTAGGATGTTATAAAAAAAACACATGGAGTTGAGGAATTCAAAGTATCAAACAAGAGTCAATATGATCTTAAGAGTATTTATGAACATTACTAATACAGAATAATATAAGCTTATGGAAACAAGATCTTAGGCTTATTGTGCTAAAATGGGTCAAATGGGTTTTTATGACTCGTTACGCCTAGAAATGGCTTCAAGACTTGGTTTTTTCTTTTCTTATCGGTTACTATTCTAAGCTTAGGGACTTTACTTGATCCTTCATGGTCTGATTTAAGACTCCATTGTTGTATATGATGAAATTTGATGTGTGATTTGAAAGGGGTGTGGAATTCGGCTATTTATAGGGTTGAAAACCCTTGGTGGCCAAGTTTTCTTGATGGCTAAGGGTTATGAGCTGTAGATGGTGACTAAGGAATGTTATGTGATGAGTATAGTAAGATAGAAAAATAGCTAGGCAAGGTGGAAGGTATTGAAGAGGTCACGGCTGCCATAAGGGTGTCAAGGGTTTCTAGAAGCCTTAGAGCTTAAGGGTGGTGATGGAGGTGCTTGTAAGCTACTTGGGAGGCTGCTTGGTGATGTCATAAAGGTGCTTGAGGTGCTTGGTTGCTAGATTAGGTGTAAAATGGGTCAAAATGGATAAAAAGGGTTGTCGGGTTTGTTTTGCTTTCGGGTTAGGGTTTTTGACTTAAAATTCAAGTTAGGGTTATGGTTTAGGATAGATTAAGATTTAGGATTAGTGTTAGGACTGAGATTAGGGCTTGGGATTAAGGTTTAGGGCTTATTTTTAGGTTTATGGTTTAGTTTTTAGTTGAAAGTGAAATTAGGGTTTAGGGTTTTATTTTTAGGGTTTAGGGTTGTGATTAAGGTTTTGGATCGAATTAGGGTTTCTGTTTAGGTTTAAAATTCAGTGCATTAAGTAGGTTGTACCTTGTACTAAAGTTGTAGTAAGAAACCAAAGTGATTTAGGAGGTAAAATGACCTAATTTGACTTTCTTCCATTATTGACTCATACATTAAGCTTTAGAAAGTTGTAACTTGATTTAGGAGAGATAAGATATTCAAATGTTGTGTATTGATACTTGTACACATGCTTTAAAGGGTGAATATTTATTTTATTTGTCATACTTACATATAATTCGGGTGTTTGTTATAAACGTTAATGTTTAATGCTTGTTTTTGATATAACGTTTTGAAAAGTTCGTAAATGGATAAAAAATTTTTAAAAGTGTACTTGGTGAAATATGATATTAGATATAGATCCTGACATATTGGATGTTTACATGATTGTAAAATAGATAGAGATGGGGGGGGGGAATTGTAGAAGGTTGTGTGAGCTCGTTTACTTTGAGATGCAAGTTACGTTGCATAATGAGAAAAGCAAAAATTTCCTTGTAAAAGTGGTATTATTTTATAATAGATGGATATTACAGGCATCTAATTTAATAGAGGATAATTACATGATGAAATTGCGGGGGATTATTAGTCTCCCTCCCTTAAAAGAAAGGAAAATATCGTCTGAGATTTAGTTGATGCCGGCGAGTGGTGTTTGTAAACAGATGTGGATATTTGGCACGAATTTGATCTTCGCGTTCCCATGTAAATTATGGTCCCTTCTTTGTAGAAGTTCTGCATTCTTACTTTGATTATAGGAATACGACTTTTTTTCAGTTGCTTGACTTTCGATCCATAATCTCCACTGGTTTCTTTTACCAAAGCTGAGTTTATATCAAGTGAAGAGCTCTTTCATTGGAATGACATAGATCGTTAGATAAGCATTTCTTTTAGAGTAAAAAATGTCGGATTACGTTACTATGGACATTAACTAAGCTCATTCCAGAAGCTCTTAGTTTGTATGCACTGGCCAACTAATTGTTCAAGGATTTTGAATTGGTCATTGTACCGGGGGTTAAGCTTTTCCTCATTTTCCGAATTCGGTATGACACTTATACGAGGATTACTTTTAACATAACACGTTTTCAAACTTTAATTCTAAAGGCCTTGTCTTATAATTTGCATAACTTCTTTTCGATCTCGTGCAGCTGCAAGCTTGTCGAATTTGCACTATTCTTTCAGTGCGTTTCATGGATTATTCTGGTCTGTAAGTTTAACTTCTCGGGACTTCGGCCCAGCAAACAGGTGTCTGCACTTTTAGACCATTAACAGAAATGCTCACTAATGGTGCTGCCTTAATACTGGCATGGTAACTGTTATTGTAAGAAAATTCTACTAACGGTAAGTATTTTTCCCATTCTTTTCCAAAATCTATAACACATGCTCCAAGCATGTCTTCAAGTGTTTGGATGGTCCTTTCACTTTGTCCATCGGTTTCGAGATGATATGCCGTACTCATGTCTAATTGAGTACCCAAAGCACTTTGTAATGATTTCCAGAATCTGGATGTGAAATGACTGTCATGATCCAAAATGATAAATATTGGCACGCCATGTCGAGAGACTATTTCTTTGATGTATAACCTTGTAAGGGTTTCTATACTATCTGTCTCTCGGGTAGGGATGAAGTGTGCAGATTTGGTAAGGTGATAAACAATGACCCAGATTGTGTCATGTCCGTTTGATGTTTTAGGAAGTTTTATGATGAAATCCATTGTTATTCTCTCCCATTTCCACATAGGAATCTCCGGTTGTACCAGTAAGCCGGATGGCTTCTGACATTTTGCCTTAACTCTAGAACATGTTAAACATTTGCTAACATATTCAGCGATGATTGCCTTCATGTTAGGCCACCAATAGAGTTTCTTTAGATCCTGATACATTTTGTCAGAACCCGGGTGAATGGAATATTTTGATTTATATGACCCATGCATGATCAAGTCTCTCAGATTACCAAAGGAGTGGTAACCAGTTTTCGATTCTTGATACATTGGGATCTCCTATAAGGACGTATTTCAAATGTTTTATTCATTACTGTAACGTTTTCAGCTGATGTTTTCTTCTTGAGTGTTCGTTTGAGCTTTAAGAATTTGTAAGTGTAAGTTTGGATGAATGGTCATAAATAATGATCTAACTCGGAGTGGTTTGGTTCGTTCTTTCTGGCTTAAGGCATCTGCTACGACATTTTCCTTCCCAGGATGGTAGCGAATTTCACAATCGTAATCTGCAAGCAATTCTAGCCAACGGCGTTGTCTCATGTTGTCAATACTCTTTATGATCAAGATTATGCTGAAGACTGTTTTGATCAGTGACACAGTTAATTGGTGCCATACATATAGTGTCTACAAATTTTAAAGCGAAACACAACTACTCCTAATTCGAGATTCATGGTGGTAGTTTTCTTCATGAGGTTTGAAGTTGTTGGGATGCATTTGCAATAACTTTCTCTCTTTGGATTTACAGTTGCTCCCAGACCTTGATGGGAGCATAATAGTAAACAACAAAATCCGTCCTTTCCTTCTGGTAATGCTAAGAAGGGAGCTTCACAAAAGCTCTGTTTTAGTAATTGTAAAGCCGACTCTTGATTTCAGCCAGATATACTTCTGGTTTTTCTGGGTTAATTCAGTCAATGACTTGCAATCTTTGAAAAACCTTTATGCTATCTCCAGTAGTAATCTAAGTCCTTAAGAATTGAGTATTTCTATGGGTGTTAGTAGGAGATGCCACTTTCTTACTGCTTCAATCTTGGTGGGGTTTTAAACATGAAGTCCTTGACATCATAAGTGTCCAGAAATTACACAATATGAATCCAGAAAATCACACCTTCGGAGAACTTGGCATATACAACTTCTCTTTCTTGAGTAATTCTAGGATTATCCAAAGGATTTGCAATGCTTTTTTGTTCGAGAGTAGATAAAGAATATATTGATAAACATATTACAAATTTATCAGTATGGTTTGACACACGATTTCATGAGATCCATGGATTTTCAATAGGTGCGTTTGTTTAAACCAAAATGGCATCACTTGAAATTCGTAGATCTTTCTTTTTGTCTGTATCTTGTTTTGATAGCAATCTTGGGAAATATCTTCATCCCTGGACTCCAGTTGTGATAACCTAATCTCAAGTCGAAATCTTTGAGTAAACACTCAAACTTGAAGTTGATCAAATAAGTCTTCGATCTCTGAGGTATATGGGTACGATTCTTTATGGTACGTTTATTCAACTCTCTGGTTAATCAATACATATTATGAAAAGATCCGTCTTCTTTTTAACAAATTAGACATGAAGCTCCCCGAGGTGAAGTACTTGGTCGAATAAAACCTCGGATTCTGCCAATCTAGAAGTGGGTTAGATAGTTCCTACATTTCTGAAGGAGTAATCTATAGGTGCTCGGGCTACTGGTGTCGTCCTGGAAATAAAAATCGATTTGAATCTACTTGACGAACGCGGGAGGAAGGCCAGGTAGATCTTTCAGGATAAACTTTAGAGAATTATTCTGACTATCATTATTGTCTTGTAGGGTTTTCTCGTCCGATTATTTTCATTTTTTTGGCTACGAAAACCTTGACATCCCCTGGAGTGATACCTTTCGGTTTTTATACAGGATATGAGATTTTATGAGATATCGCGTCTCAAAGTTAGGCATTCGATACCATGCTTAAAGAGGAATTTATGTTTATTTTCTATCCCACATCGGTGGGATGAGAAACTTATGAGGACTCTATAATGTATAAATAGAGGCCTTAATTCCATAGCTTTGATACACATTAAATCAATAAGTATTATTGATTTCCAACTTATGGAGTACACATCTGGAAAGGTGATATTCCACGCAGTTTGTTAAGTCCGACAGTACAACTTACTGTTTCGGCTGTTGTACCCTGGGAAACAGACGGCGAATCTGTTTTAAAGAAAGCGTGTCAAACACGTGCCTCAGCTCTTTAGTGCTAAGGGTGTCAAACACGTGCAGTGTTTCCTACCCCCTTTCTATTTGTTTTATTTTCTGTCATTTATTTTTTGTTAATTATTTATTGATTATAATCTGATTTTATCTTAAAAAAAATGTACATGTTTCCCTACATACAAAACTTCTAGGCAATCAAGAACCTGCTTCAATACGACTTGCCAAGTGTTTTTTCCTTTTACTTGCTTAAAAAATGAGATATTAAAGATACCATGATTGACATTGCTTGAAAACTTTACATGAGGTCTCTAACTTATTTTATTGGAGCATTGCTAAAACCTCCTACAAAATTCTCCAACTTATCCTTCTACACACACAATCATAAAATATATATTTTTTTCCACTTATTATCTCTCCAAATCTAAATCGTCAGTTCTGACACTTGTTAGGATCATGTGTGTAAGAAGATTTGTATGAATGTTTTGTAGGAGGAATCAGCATTTTTGATTTTATTGATGTACCTATCATGAATTTTGCTAGTTGAGAAATCTGAACCAATTTATTAGAATTAAATATAATTGTAACAATAATAAGACAAAAAAGGTTTTTAAATGTTTCATACCTCCTGGACATTCAAAAATTTTAAAAAGAAACATGCACTAAAAAAACACCTATAGTGACGAAATATTAAAGACGACATTTATTTTGGTCAGTAAAAAGACCACATAGTGACGAAACTTGTATGTAGGGGTGTACGTTCGTGCGGTTTACGGTTTAGTAGGGTTAATCGGTTTGGGTTATTCTGTTTTTGAATTTAATTTTGAACAACCAATACCCAAACCAAATTTAACAAAACCAAACCAATCCAACCAAATAAGTAATCGGGTTATTTGGATCGGTTCTCTATAAAACCAAATAAGAGCATGATCTATAAATGGTAAATTCTCTTTAACATTTTTAAACCTTAATAAAAACATCCACTAACAAGTTGCAAAAAATGTAGCATAATAATAATCCATAAACTGACATCAAGTCATCAGTACATCATTATTCATATAAAATTCATAAAAACACCAAAATGAAACTCAAACAAGACATAGTGAGTTCAAGACAAAAGAAAACATCAAACCACAAAACAATCCATACTGAAAATTCAAAGGAAGCCAAACAAACTCAAAAGTAAAGAACCATTAATCATCTCACTGCTCCATCTTAAACAACATTGCTTCCCTATTTCACAAGCTCTACAGTAACATAAAGAAAAAAATAGGTTGTGTTATATACCAATACAAGAATTTAAAGTGTAAGTAAATAAATTCAGTAAGGATAAATAATCGTTTAATGGCAAAGAAAAATATAGTTACCCTCTTCAATCTTTTGTATCTCATCCTATTTTTTAGCAACGTCTAACAGCAAAGAATTTTCACGAAACCGATCTTGGGTGCAGGTTAAACTTTCAACAACAGGAGGAGTTAGAAAACTCCTAAACGCATCTAACACCCTTCCACCAGTGCTAAACACAGATTCAGAAGCCACCGTAGAGATGGGAATTGCCAAAACATCTCTAGCAAGCAAGGATAGTACGGGAAACCTTAGGTTGTTAACCTTCCACCAATTCAGTATATCAAACTTATCCGATTCATCTTTGACATCCTCATTCAGATACCTATCTAACTCTGACTTTGAGTCATGTGATCTGCTTTCAGACTTTCTTCGCTTTATTTCTAGTAAAACCTGTTGGAACAGAACAATAAACATTAACAGAGTAATCTAATAATTTATAGTTTAAAAGTTAGAACATAATATGTCGAAAATACTTACCTTTTGTTTTAAAATGGCTGACGGTTCGATAACAAGAGTCGCAATCGCAGAACGCTTATTTACCGAAGATGAAGGATCAACAGATTCAAACATTGTATGCGTCTCTGGTGAGGCATGGATTTTGACATAATCTTTATACAATTCAACCAAAGAAACTTTGATCATCGCACACATAGCTTTTCCTTTAATTTTCCCATAAACATCCCCTAATAACACTTCCACATACTCAAACTTATTTCTCGGATCAAGCACAGAAGCAACAACTGTTGCCATATTACATTTTTCTAAGCTCGCATAATACTTATCAAACTTGCATTTCATCATTTTTGCCATTGCAGCAAGATTTGTATCGGGGACCCCATTAATACAATTGTTCAAAGCCGCATCGATGGATGTAATATCATCCAAAAAGCTATTTAATGTTACATATAGTGTCACTGATACCTTCAAAGTAAGCTCATAAAAATGCTCCAAAAATTTGGTCAATCTTCTCACATTCGCCCAATCAGATGAAATAGGCACGCCGATCTTCTCAAGATCATTTCTATAATGACGGTCCTCACTGTCATATCTAGCGAAGGCCCTCTCATACTTTTGTGCCGCGTCCAACATCAGATAGGTGGAATTCCAACGTTTTAGAACATCTAGAATCAAACTTTTTGTGCTCGGACACTTTTCAATTTCGGCATTGTAACACCCCTATTTTTGACATATAGCAGCGGAAACTAATCTGGGGCATTACTTCATGGATCAACAGACATAATCATAGAAAATGACTCGTAAAGAGACGTTTGGAAAATTTAGTTATCATTCAATAAATCATAGTTTTACAAATGGAGACATGTCCCAAAATCTAGAAACATAAAGTTTGAATGATAACAATTTAGCCATCTTCAAGTCTGTGCCACTCCGTGCTAGGTAATGCTCAATTACCTAAGATAAACATGCTAAAAATATCAACACAATGGTTGAGTAATATTCATAGGTTTTCAGTTATAATAGTTGAGTACAAGTTCAATAGTAGGTTACGTTGTTATACACCCATAAGTGTAATAATTGCAATAAGTACAATTATTATGGAAAATAGTGTTATTGCCTTAAGCACATGACATCAATATGTTAACATGGAAATCACCGTAGTGACATTAGTTGAGGAACAAATGTCCCCGTGGAAAGGTAACTTGCCAAAGTTACCCATTGAGCTAGATATAGTGCTATTGGTACCAAAAGTATAGGCACACCAACGGGAGTCGTCACACCCTAATAGATCTATCCACAATATTCGCGTTCACTCACAATGCAAGTAATTAATGATTCAGGATATGGAAATAGTGGCACTGGAAGGTACTTAGGCAATAATATATCTGGATAGCATACAGTTGGAAAAACACTTGCATTCATGGTTTATAGCATGTATCCCCCTCGTGGGTTTATAAAGTATTCAAAAGATTTAAAATGCGAGGCTATGAACTCACAGTAATGGATCCATATAAAATCATTGATATTGTATAGAACTAGCATGTATCCCCCTCACGGGTTTATGAAACATTTAAAAAAGTTAAATGCGAGGCTATGAACTCACCTTAACAGTGAATCTGATTGATGGTAAAAGTATATCAAGTAAAAATAACGGCCTTGTCACGTAACCTGGGGTATTATGTCAAGTCTTAGTGTGATGTTTATGATTCAAAACTTTATAGAGTTTAACATACATATTTGATTTACTAATTTATGGAAATATTGTATCACTGTTCGGGCTATCATAATCCAGAGGCCAAACGATAATGTTTGAGGAGCCAGGGCACTTTAAATCATAAACCCAGCAAACTCGTCAAAACAAATACTCAAATGGAACCCCTCACATGAAATTCCCTAGTAACGTGATACGATAAGATTTTAAGTTTATTCAAAAACTAGTCGATGATAAGTTACGTTAATTATATAACGTAATTGTTTTATAATGCGTCGATCGTTGATTAATAACGATAAATGTGTTGGGTTTTAATGAAATTGAGTTTTATAATATTAATATATATTTTTATAATTTATTTAAAAATATTATATTATATATTTTTAAGAATACAAAAATGGTAATATATACCATTGGTTTATAAACTTTTACAAGTTTAGTCCTTTATATATAAGTATATGTAATTTAAACCTTTAACTTTAAAACTTGGCAAAATAGCCCCTTATAGTTATAACTTTGTAATAATGACATTTTCAGCCCCTCTAGTTATAAATTTCAGAAAGATACGATATATACCCCTTGCATGGAAATAATTTACAAATCAAGTCCAAAAGGCCATGCAAGCTTATTTTAGGATTCTAAATGATATTTGCAGGTTATAGCTTATTAGAATAAGCAAAAATAAGATGTTCTAACGTAACAAAAGTTTAGAAAAAGGATTTGTTAGCTAGAAAATCAAAACAGGTCATTTTTAGGGGTTTAACAAAAAACGCATGGGTTTGAGGATTCAAGGCTTTAACAAGAGTTCATATAGGATCTTAGGAGTCTTATGAACATTATAAAACAGATCATGAGCTTATTGAACAATATTATAAGCTTACTTAAGCTAAAATGGGTCGAATGAGGGTTTTTGGGTTCGTACGCCTAGAAACGACTTCAATGGCTTCTTTCTCTTGATTCTTAGCTTCAATTCTGAACTTAGGGACTTCTCTAGATCTTCCTTGGTCTGACTTAGAACTCCATTTGAGTGTATGATGAAATTTGAGGTGTGATTGAAAGGGTTGCTTGGATTCGGCTTATATAGGGCTCAAAAAGCCTTAGTGCCCAAGTTTTGGTGTTTGATTAGTGTCCTAGCTATCTTAGGTGATTCATGGCAGCTATGATGATGAGTATTACAAGCTAGGATATTAGGATTGAATGGTGGAAGGCTATGGAGGGAGCTAGGGTGATGACTAGGGGTTTTGAAGACTTGGTGGCCAAGTTGGATGACAAGGTGGTGATGGAGGTGCTTGTAAGGTGCTGGAGTGATGGTGATGTGGTGGTGAGGTCATGGTGATGAAGGTGGTGGTGAGTCATGGAGGAGCTTGAGGTGTTTATTTAGTTTATACATGGTTGTTTTTGGACAGCCAACATCAGTCTCGGTAATTTGGTTGCCATTTACAAATCGTAATCCAGATCAACCTCAAACCAGTGAGAATAGTTAGATATTTGAGTCATCTACAACTTTTTGTTTTACATATTTAGGGGTTACTATACAAAAATTTAGAGATAATAGCCATTTACTATAGGTGTGCCGAATCTGCGTACTTTTGCCATTTCGGCTATAACTAATTCATCCGACATCGAATCGGGTTGAGTCCACCGAAAAAATAATCACAAGACATAGGGCTACAACTTAGTATTTTTACTTAATACCCAGAACCTACTGATTTTGTTCAGATCATATATTTTATTAACGGATCAAATTCTGAAAACTATGAACTAGTTTAAGGTGTAATGGGTTTGCTATGGTTTTATGATTGTGGTTTAGGGTTAGATGAATTAGGGTTTTAGGATGATTTAGGGATTAGGTTTTGGGTTTAGGAGTTGTGCATTGGGTGTTTGTATCTTGTTTTAAAGTAGTGGTATTATATAAACATGATTTAGGAGGTAAAATGACCTAGTTTGTATTTCATGCATAATTGACTTGTACATTGAGCTTTAGAAGGTTGTACTAGGGTTTAAGAGGGAAAAGATATTCAAAAGTTTGGTATTGTAACTTGTACACATTCTTTGAACATTTGTACACTTGTTTTGACATGTAATTAGGGTTTTTGGAATAAACGTTTAACGTTTAATGCTTGTTTTGATAAAACGTTGTAAATGGTACGTTAAATGGATAATGTACTTGGTAAAAATGATATTAGAATATATACTTGACATATTATGATGTTTACATGATATAAACATAGATATAGTTGGCATTGGTAGGTTGCGTGAGCTCGTTTACTTTAGTTATGTAAACTACGTTACATAATGGAATAAAGCGAAAATTTTTCTCGTAAAAAGGTGGTATAATAGATGGATATTACATTGATGAAAATTGCGGGTTGTTATAGTCTCCCTCCCTTAAAATAAATCTCGTCCTGAGATTTAGTTGGATGATAGAGTGTTAGTTGTAATAGATAATGAATGACTATCTCATAATCTGGAAGAAATCTAGAGGCAATGATAATGCTGAAGAAATGGAATTTATTCGTACAAACGGATCACATATTTGAAAGAATATTGTTAGTACGTATGTCATATATTTAAGCTCACTCATTTATAATTTGTTACTTATAAACAGAGGCATCCCAATCCTTGTAATTGAGAATTTATAAACTTACGGTTTGGTGGTTTATAATTTCTTTATTCAAATAAAGAAGCGTCCTAATTTATTTGAATAAGATGATTATAAATCATCCTACCTAAATATCGACACAGGATATGATATCTCTTCATGAAGCTCTAGTTTGTATGCCACTAGGTCAATCTGTTCAAGGATTTTGAATGGTCCAATGTACCGAGGGTTAAGCTTTCTTCGCTTTCCAAAATGAATGATAACTTTTCGAGGTGACACTTTTAACATAACACGATCTCCAACTTGAAATTCTAAAGGCTTCCGTCTTATGTTGCATAAAACTTCTCTGCCGGTCTCTTGCAGCTTGCAAGCGTTGTCGGATTTGAACTATTTCCTCGGTGGTTTCATGGATGATTTCTGGGTCCCGTAAGTTGAATACATCTCCAAATTTTGGCCCAGCTGTAGGTGATCTGCACCTTTCGACTATAAAGTGTCTCGAATGGGGCTGCCTTAATGATGACATGGTAACTGTATTGTAGGAAAATTCTAACAATGGGTAAGTGTCTTTTTTTTTCCTTCTTGTCTTTTTATTTTCTTCTCTCCTTCTCCCCCACCTCCCGTCCCCCCTCCTCACTCCGCTTCCCGAATCATTTTCCAATTTATATAACAAGGCGCGAAGCATATCTTTCAGTGTTTGATGGTTCTTTTTCTTTGTCCATCCGGTTTTGGATGATATGTCGTATATCATGTCTAATGAGTACCAAAAGTCTTTAATTGATTGCCAGATCTGGGTTGTGAAATGGACCTATCATGTTCGAGATGATAGATATGGTAGGCCATTGCCGAGAGACTATTTCTGAAGTAAACCCTTGTTAAGGTGTTTCATACTAATCTGTCTCGCGGGTAGGGATGAAAAAAAAAATAATATATGTGCGGATTTGGTAAGACGATCGACAATGACCCGGATTGTGTCATGTCCGTTTGAGGTTTTGGGTAGTTTTGTGATGAAATCCATCGTTATTTTCTCCTACTTCCACATAGGAATCTTTGGTTGTACCAGTAAGCCGGATGGCTTCTGACATTCAATTTTAACTCTAAAGCATGTTAAACATTTACCAACATATTCAGCGATGATTGCCTTCATGTTAGGCCACCAATAGAGTTTCTTTAGATCCTGATACATCTTGTCAGAACCTGGTGAATAGAATACTTTGATTTATGAGATTCATGCATGATTAAGTCTCTCAAATTAACAAAGAGTGGTAACCAACTTCGGTTCTTGATACAACGAGTTCCATCAGGACGTACTTAAAATGCTTTGTCCATTCCTCGTAGGTTCTCAGCTTTGATGTTCTCTTTTTTGATCGCCTCGGTTTGGGTTTCGAGGATTTGTGATGGTAAATTTGGGTGAAGATTCACGACTAATGCTCTAACTCGGAGTGGTTTGATTTGTTCCTTCTGGCTTAAGGCATCTGCTATAACATTTGCCTTTCCAGGATGGTAGGGAATCTTACAATCGTAATCTGCAAGTAATTCTAACCAACGGCGTTGTCTCATGTTCAAATCTTTCCGATCAAGGATATGCTAAAAGACATTTATGATCAGTGAACACAGTACACTTTGTGCAATACAGGTAGTGTCTCCAAATTTTAAGAGCGAACACTACTGCTCCTAATTCAAGGTCGTATGTGGTATAGTTTTCTTCATTAGGCTTAAGTTGTCGGGATGCATATGCAATAACTTTTCTCTTTGCATTAACACTGCTCCCAGGCTTTGATGTGATGCATCACAGTAAATAATAAAATTGTTGTTTCCTTCTGGTAATGCTAATATTGGAGCTTCACACAACTTTTCCTTTAGTAGTTAGAAAGCTAACTCTTGGTCTTCTCCCTAAATATACTTCTTGTTTTTCTGGGTTAATTCAGTCAAAGACTTTGTGATCTTCGAAAAATCTTTGATAAATCTCCGATAGTAGCCGACGAGTCCTAAGAATTGGCGTACTTCTGTAGGTGTGGTAAGAGATGCCCAATTCTTAACTGCTTCAATCTTGGCGGGGTCAACGTAAATTCCTTGACTAACAATTGCGTGCCCAAGAAACTGCACGATACTGTTCTCAGGTGATTTACATGTTCTTCTTTGTTACGAGAGTAGATGAGAATATCATCGATGAATACCATCACAAATTTATCAAAGTATGGTTTGCACACACGGTTTATGAGGTCTATAAACACAGCAGGCACGTTAGTTAAACCAAATGGCATTACTTGAAATTCATAGTGTTCGTATCTTGTTTTGAAAGCATTCTTGAGAATATCTGCGTCCCTTACTCTCAGTTGATGATAACCTGATCTTAAGTCAATCTTCAAGTAGACACTCGAACCTTGAAGTTGGTCGAATAAATCATTGATCCTGGGTAATGGGTAATGATTCTTTATGGTGAGTTTATTCAGCTCACGGTAATCGATACACATTCTGAAAAATAAGAAGAAAGATGGATCTCCTAGATATATACCTTTCGGTTTTTATATAGGATATGACGCTTAGTCGTGTTTTACTTTGATCACCTCGGATGATCAAAGTTTCACCGTCAATTGAAATGTGGACGATTTTCTTGTCACAAAGAATTTTGGCATGATACTTGGATAACCAATCCATACCAATGGCGACGTCGAAACTACCGAGTTTAATCGGCATAATATCAATTTTGAAAGGTTGGTTTAACAAAATCAGAGTGCAACCCTGTATAACAGTATTAGTGCTTACTAGGTTTCTGTCATTCATTTCAATATCGTAAAAAGGTATCTATTGTAATGGATGGGATATTTAGCATAGAGGCAAGAGATATGGATACAAAGCTTTTATCGGCTCCAGAATCAAATAATACTCTAGCTAGATGTTGGTTTAGAAGGAACGTACCCATGACTACGTTCGGATCTTGGTGAGCGTTCTTGTCCCTCATTAAGTATGCTTTTCCATGGGCATTGTTGTTTGCTTTTGGGCACTGATATTCGTAATGCCCTTTCTCTCCACATGCATGACAAGTTACTGACACTGGTTGCAGGTTGCTTCCAGTGGGTGCGGGGGGACTGGCCCTCTTTGCTTCTACATGTTCCCTGGGTCAGATGACCCACCTTGTTGCAAGTCTGACACCTGATAATGCAAGGTCCTGTGTGATGTAGGGTACATAATTTACACAAAGGAAGGTTTCCAGTATACCCTTTATTTTTAGTTGGGGTGGCAGCACAAGCCCTGAAGGTTTCTTGCCTTCTGCTCTGTTGTTGTTGGTAATCATTGTTGTGGTTGTTATGGTTGTTATGGTAGTTGTTTTTGTTGAAGGTTCTTCTATCATCAAACTTTCGTTTGTGATCATTGGTTCCTTGCACATAATTGTGCTTTGTTACCTGATCCATCAACCTCTAGGTTATGGTAATGGCTTCCTCCAAAGTTTGAGGCTTTGAAGCAGTGACGGTTCCTTTAATACTATGGGGTAGTCCCCCAATGAAAATTTTCAGAGCTGCGGCAACACTATCAGCAACTAGTTACCCGATGACAGCCTGAGTCATGGCTGGTGCTGCCGATGTTGATGTCCTTTTGGGAGCCATTCTATCAACATTTACACAAAATAAGATTAAGTCATTGTCATGCTATATTTGTACGGATTCTTATTTTGTGTTTAGATACTTATTCAGTACAAGTTCTAACAAAGAAATACACATTCTTTGATATTGTAGGATATAACAGAAAATTCTGGAATGGATATTCTAACAAGCATATAACTCATTAGGTTTCTCGGGGACTGGTTCATCTCTCAGTGGTTTTAGTATGATCCATAATGAGTTATCTAACTCTACAAAGATAGACTCATCTGAAAGTCTTAGAATCCAAAATTTTTATGCTCAACGTATTGATTATTAATCAATACGTTGAGCATTAAAAATTTTGATTCTAAGACGTTCAGATGAGGTTTATCTTTGTAGAGTTGATAACTCATTATGTTCATACTTAAAGCCACTGCAGATGAACAAGTATTGGTGTTTGCCCCGGAAAAAGTAACCTAATAAGTTAGATGCTTGTTTGAATATCCATTCCAGATTTTTCCGTTATATCCTACAATATCAAAGAATGTGTATTTCTTTGTTAGAACTTGTACTGAATAAATATCTAAACAAAAATAAGAATCCATACAAATATAGCATGACAATGACTTAATCTTATTTTGTGTAAATGTTGATAGAATGGCTCCCAAAAGGACATCAACATCTGCAGCACCTGCCATGACTCAGGCTGTCATCGGGCAACTAGTTGCTGATAGTGTTGCCGCAGCTTTGAAAGTTTTCATCGGGGGACTACCCCATAGTATTAAAGGAACCGTTACTACTTTAAAGCCTCAAACCTTGGAGGAAGCCATTATCATAACCCAGAGGTTGATGGATCAGGTAACAAAGCTCAATTTTGTGCAAGGAACCAATGATCACAAACGAAAGTTTGATGATAGAAGAACCTTCAACAACAACAACTACCAGAACAACCATAACAACCGCAACAATGATTACCAACAACAACAGAGTAGAAGGCAAGAAACCTTCAGGGCTTAGTGCCTGCACCCCAATAAAATAAAGGGTATACTGGAAACCTTCCTTTGTGTAAATTATGTACCCTACATCACACAGGACCTTGCATTATCAGGTGTCAGACTTGCAACAAGGTGGGTCATCTGACCAGGAACTGTAGAAGCAAAGGGCCAGCCACTGGAAGCAACCTGCAACCAGTGTCAGTAACTTGTCATGCATGTGGAGAGAAAGGGCATTACAAATATCAGTGCCCAAAAGCAAACAACAATGCCCATGGAAAAGCATAACTTAATGAGGGTCAAGAAGTCACCAGATCCAAAAGTGATAGTCCGGGTTTCGTTCCTTCTAAACAATCTCTAGCTAGAGTATTATTTGATTCTAGATCCGATAAAAGCTTCGTATCCATATCTCTTGCCTCTATGCTAAATATCCCACCCATTACAATAGATACCTTTTACGATATTGAAATGGCTGACAGAAACCTAGTAAGCACTAATACCGTTATACAGGGTTGCACTCTAATTTTGTTAAACCAACCTTTCGAAATTGATCTTATGCCGATTAAACTCGGTAGTTTCGACGTCGTCATTGGTATGGATTGGTTATCCAAGTATCATGCCAAAATTCTATGTGACAAGAAAGTCGTCTACATTTCAATCGACGGTGAAACTTTGATCATCCGAGGTGATCGAAGTAAAACACGACTAAGCCTCATATCCTGTATTATAAACCGAAGTATATTTCAAGTGTCTATCTTTCTTTCTTATTCTTCAGAATGTGTATCGATAATGTGAGTTGAATAAACTCTCCATAAAAGAATCATTACCCATTAACCCAGGATCATGATTTATTCGGACCAACTTTAATGTTCGGTGTTACTCGATGAATTGACATAGATCAGGTTTATCCTCAACTGAGTGTAAGAGACGATGATATTCCAAGACTGCTTTCAGAATACGAGCTACGAACACTATAAATTTAACGTAATGCCATTTAGTTTAAGTACGCGCCTGCTGTGTTCATGGACCAATGAACCGGTATGCAAAAACTACTTGGATAAAATTTGTGATAGTGTTCATCGATGGATATTCTATATACTCTCGTAACAAGAAGACATGCAAATCACCTGAGAACAGTAGCGGCAGTTTCTTTGGGCACGCAATGCTTAGTTCAAGGAATTTTACGTTGACCCGCCAAGATTGAAGCAATTAAGAAAATTGGGCATTCTTCTTGTTACCACACCTACTAGAAGTACGCCAATTCTAGGACACGTCGACTACTATCAGGATATATATCAAAGATTTTTCGAAGATCACAAAGTCTTTGACTGAATTAACCAGAAAAAACAGAAGTATAATTTAGGGAGTAAGGACAGGTGTTAGCTTTCTAACTACTAAAGGAAAAGTTGTGTGAAGCTCCAATATTAGCATTACCAGAAGGAAACAACAATTTTATTATTTACTGTGATGCATCACATCAAAGCCTGGGAGCAGTGTTAATGCAAAGAGAAAAGTTATTGCATATGCATCCCGACAACTTAAGCCTAATGAAGAAAACTATACCACATACGACCTTGAATTAGGAGCAGTAGTGTTCGCTCTTAAAATTTGGAGACACTATCTGTATGGCACAAAGTGTATGTGTTCACTGATCATAAATGTCTTTAGTCTAATCCTTGATCAGAACGAGTTGAACATGGAGGACATCGCCGTTGGTTAGAATTGCTCACAGATTTACATTTGAGATTCGCTTACCATTGGAAAGGGAAATGTTGTAGGCAGTGCTTTTAAGCCAATAGGAAAGAATCAAACCAACTCGAGTTAGAGCATTAGTTATTGTTCTTCACCCAAAGATTACCATCACAAATTCCTCAAAGCCAATTGAGGCAATCAAAGAATGAGAACATCAAAGCTTGAGACTTACGAGGATGGACAAAGCTATTTGAATACGTCATGATGGGAACCCGATGCATTAGAATCGAAGAGGTTATACACTCTTTGGTTGATCTGAGGGACGTGATCATGCTAGGAAAAAACATTTCATAAATCAATTATCTTCCATTTCACCCAGGTTCTGACAAGAGTGGTATCAGGATCTAAAGAAACTCTATTGGTGGACCTTACAGGAAGGCAATCATCGACTGATATGTTGGGCAAATGTTTAACATGATCTAGAGTTAAAGTTGAATGTCAGAAGCCATCCGGCTTACTGGTACAACAGATATTCCTATGTGGAAGTGGGAGAGAAAATAATGATGGATTTCGTCATAAAACTACCCAAAACCTCAAACGGACATGACACAATTCGGGTCATTGTCGATCGCCTTACCAAATCCGCACATTTCATCCCTACCCGAGAGACAGATAGTATGGAAACACTTACAAGGTTGTACATCAAAGAAATAGTCTTTCGGCATGGCCTACCAATATCTATCATCTCGGATCATGATAGTCATTTCACAACCAGATTCTGGCAATCATTACAAAGTGCTTTTGGGTTACGCATTAAGCATGAGTTACGACCCTATTCGTCCCAAACCGATGATGGACATAGAAAAAAAGAACCATCCAAAATACTTGAAGAAGATATGCTTCGAGCCTGTGTTTGTTTTGTGTTATATATTTTGGAAAATGATGGGAAAGACACTTACCATTGGTAGAATTTTCCTACAATAACAGTTACCATGTCAGTATTAAGGCAGCACCATTCGAGACACTTTATAGTCGAAAGTGCAGATCACCTATCTGCTGGGCCAAATTTGGAGATGTTCAACTTACGGGGACCAGAGATAATCCATGAAACCACCGAAAAGATAGTTCAAATCCGACAACGCTTGCAAGCTGCAAAATAGTAGAACAAGGATAGTGAAAGAAAACTTGCATATTAGGTTTAGTGAGAGTACACCTAATGTTGTAGGTAGTTGACTAGATTGGCTATTTGATATTGACGCATTAACAAGAATAATGAATTATGAGCCAATTGTTGCAGGTACACAATCTAATAGTTTTGTAGGTATAAAAGCAAGTGATAATGCGGGTCAAGCTAGAAAAGAGACAGAACCTATCAAAGATTACATTTTGCTACCATTACGGACTGCTAATCTACCATATTCCTAAGATCCAAAGAGTTCTCATGATGATGGATCCAAACCTTCATGTGATGATGGAAAGAAGGTTGATGAAGATCCAAGAAAAGATAGTGAATGTAAAGATCAAGAGAAGGAAGATAATGTTAACAACACTAACAATGTTAATACTATTAGTTTAACTGTTAATGTTGCTGGCACAAATGAGGTTAATATTGTTGGTGGAAAAACAAGCACTAAACTTCCATTTGATCCAAATATGCTTGCTTTGGAAGATTATAGCATTTTTGATATAACAACCCACAATTTTCATCAATGTAATTATCCATCTATTAAAGTAGATACAATTGTCATCAATGTAATATCTACTTATTAAATTAAGTACAACCATTTTCACGGGAATATTTTTGCTTTATTCCACCTATTATGCAACGTAACTTGCATAACCTAAGTAAACGAGCTCACGCAACCTACCTATGCCAATTTCATCAACGTTTATAGCCAGTAAACGTTATAATATGTCAAGCAATATGTTTTAAACTCTATTTTATCATACGTTATCTATTTAACGTACTTTTCAAAACGTTATTACAAAACAGATTTCAAACGTTAACGTTTATATCAACACCTTAATTATATGAAATGTTTACATATAAACTGAATGTTCAAGCTTACAAGGCATGTGTACAAGTATACAATGCATAACTTTTGAATATTAATTCCCTCCAAAGCCAATGTACAACTCCCTAAAGCTTAAAGTGCAATTTAAGCATGCATAGAATTTAAAGTAGGTCATTTTCCCTCCAAAATCATGTTTATTTCTTACCACCACTTTAACACAAGTTACAACACCTTAAGCACCTCAAGCACCTTAATCACCTCAAGCACCTCAAGCACCTCAAGTAGCTCCATGAATCACCTCCTTGCACCCTAGCTATTACTTGGTCACTACTCTACAACACCTTGGCCACCACTCCACTTAACTTGGTCACCACTCTAAGTAAACTTGGGCAATACTCTTTTCTTTACACTATATATACACGCATACATACATACACTTTCAATTTACCATCAAAACTTCATACTACCTTAAAATCATATTCTAGCCATGCCATAGAAGAGAAGAAAGAAGGTTTAAGCTAAGTAGAAGCCAAGATTTAAGAAGAAAGAAGTCTTTGATTCATAACTTAAAGTGTTCGACCCATTTCATCAATTTCGACCCATTCAAGCTTTTGTAAGTCTTCACCTTATTCTATAAACTCTTGTATTGTTTTAGATTATACATCAGCTCCTATACATCCTTATGATCTCATGAAATCAACGCTTAAACCCTAAAGCTTACTCATTTGGTTTTCCTAAACCAAACGCACTCTAAAAACCCTAAAAAGCTCTTTTCGTGTATGTAACAAGCTATAATACATAAGCTATTCTAATAAGCTATTTCAATAAGCTCATTTATCATTTCTATAAGCTTGAAAACTAATCTTAAAGCCTTAAACCCATCGGGTTAATCATTTTAAACCAAATGAACCCATTTTGGATTTTTAAGCTCACAAGCTCTTTTGATAAGCTATAAGCTCGTAAAAGTTACTTGTTTTAGCTTATAGTAATAAGCTATAACCTACGAAATTGTTTTCTAAATCAAAAATATCAATATTATGGTTTTTGGACTTAATTCGCAAATGTTTTCATGCAATGGGGTATATATTGTAAATTCTTGAAAATATTAAACTTTTGGGCCAAAAATGTAATTATCCTAAAGTTAAACTTCAGGGGTGTGTTTTGTCATACTTGAAAGTTAAAGGTTTAATGTTTTAAAATCATATATTAAAGGGATAAAAGTATAAATTAATATATACCTAGGGTATTCATTTTTATAAACATTAAAACAAATCCTAAAGCCTTAAACCCATCGGGTTAATCTTTTTAAAACCAATACTGCACCCGTTTCGCATTTTATTAAAGCTCACAAGCTCTTTTGATAAGCTATAAGCTCGTAAAAGTTACTTATTTTAGCTTATAGTAATAAGCTATAACCTGCAAAATTGATTTCTAAATCAAAAACATCAATATTATGGTTTTTGGACTTAATTCGCAAATGTTTCATGCAAAGTGGTTATATATTGTAAGACTCTTGAAACAATATCACCTAGAGGGGTTGAAAATGTAATTATCCTAAAGGGTTAAAACTTCGAGGGTTGTTTTTCATACTTGAAATTAAAGGTTAATGTTTTAAAAATATAATTAAAGGATTAAATTTGTAAATATATATATACCAATGGTATATATTGTCATATTTGTATTCTCAAGGGTATAAAATGTAATATTTTTATATTAATTATAAAAATATATTTAAATATTATAAGACTCGATTTTATTAAAACCCGACACATTTGTCGTTATCATTCATCGATCGAAACGTTATAAATCAATTATGTTATAAATATAACATAATTTATCATCCACTAGCTTTTGAAGAAACCTAAAATGATAAAATCTTATCATTTAAACTATAACGTATCACGTTACTAGGGAATTTCATGTGAGGGGTTTTCATTTGGGTAGCATTTGATAATTCTGGATTTACGATTTAAAGTGTCCTAGCTCCTCAAACGTTTACTACATGACCTCTGGATTATGATATCCCGAACAGTGATACGATATTTTTATAAGTTATCAAACCAAAAACTGTTAAACTTTATGAAATAAAGTTTGTAATATCAACAATCAAACTAAGACTTGACATATTACCTCAGGTTGCGTGACGGGGCTGTTTACTCTCATTTGAATTAAATTTCAAATCAATCAACTACCTTGATAAGGTGAGTTCATAGTCCCACCTCGTGGGGAGATACATGCTATAAACCATGAATACAAGTGTTTTACAACTGTATGTTATCCTGATATATTATTGCCTAAGTTTGCTTTCACTGCCAATATATCTTAATCATGAACCATTAGTCATTTACGAGTGAACATGAATATTGTGGATAGATCTATTGGGGGTGACGACTCCCGTTGGTGTACCCGTACATGGGGTAACCAAACGCACTATATTTGAGAACAAAGGATAACTTTAGAAAGTTACCTTTCCTTAAGGACAATTGTTCCTTCAAGTTGTTAAATTGACTTCGGATGTTAATGTTTGGTTGCATGAGCTTAGGGCAATAATACTATTTTCCATGATAATTGTATTCGTTGCAATTATTACCACTTATGATGACTTGTATTCAAACATTTCATTACAAACACTGTGAATTTCACTCAACCGTTGTGTTGATCCTTTTAGCATGTTTATTTCAGGTAATTGAGCAATCTATGGCGCGGAGTGGCATTGGACTTTAGGATGTCCAAACTTGTTATCATTCAAACTTTATGTTTTATGTACTTTGGGACCTCTTTTGTAAAACTCTGATATATTATTAAATGATAACTAAATTTTCCAGAACGTCTCTTTTGAGTCGTTTTCTATGATTATGACTATTGATTCATGAAGTAATGCCCCAAATTAGATTCCGCTGCTATATGTCAAATAAGGGGGTGTTATAGTAATCATGATCAGCACAATCATTATTTATAATGTTATTTGAAAATGAACAAAGGTGTTCGATGGGATCAGCCTTGCCCATTGTGATTCATTCTAAACAATGATCCATTTGACCAGTTAGTCAACATGTCTAATCTGCCCATATTACTTCCTTTACTCCCACATCTTACTAAAGAGTGTTA
>BQNB010036416.1:3678-50150 GCA_026074375.1 Tanacetum coccineum | reverse complement strand
TCTCTCTCTCTCTCTCTCTCTCTCTCTCTCTCTCTCTCTCTCTCTCTCTCTCTCTCTCTCTCTCTCTCTCTCTCACTCATGTATATATAGTAAGGATCAAATGAGAAAAAAACTTATAATGAGAATGATAAGAAGAAACCACAACTACACATTTCAGATGCACCTATAAAAATGCATGCATCTCCCCTTAAAATTCTTTCCTATTTAAAATGTGCGGCTAGAAATCCTTCTTATTTTTCTCATTATATTTTTTCTTCTCACTTGATCCCTTCGCTATATATATATATATATATATATATATATATAAATTAGGGTTTTGATTTGATTTCGAGAGTATATATAAAAGAAAACATTGATCTGGTTATAATAGAAAAAATAAAAAGAATTCGGCTATTTTTTTAACATGATAAGAACATGACCAGAAAAAAAGAATCGTAATATGGCAAATCAATATATTTTTGAAATAGTGCCATGTCATCATTGAGGTGGCGTCCAGTAACTAATTCATATTAATACAGTCATAGTTAGCCCCATATATATATATATATATTAGGGATCCAGTGAGAAGTAAATTAAAATAAGAAGTGGTGAGAAGTGACTAAAACCACACATTTAAGATGCAACGACTTTTATTAGATGCATTTCTATTCATCTAGATGCACCATATAAAGTTTCGAAAGTTAATTTGATGTGTAGATGGTGCAAATTGATTTTCATGATTTTGGCACATGTAAAGGACCAAAAAATAAGAGAAATTATGAAATGCATCTAAAATACATATATGCATCTAATTAAAAACTAGAAAACACATTATGATGCATTATAATGCATCTAAGATTATAGAGATGCATCTAATTCAAGTCGATGCATCTCGGATATGCGGTTATAGTTACTTTTTATCCTTCTTATTTTAAGGAAACTTCTTATTTGATCCTAACTATATATATATAATATATATATATATATATATATATATATATATATTATCTTTTCTTACATATAACTTTAAAAACAAATTACCAAACTAGATCAACCTTAGAGCCCTAGGTGTAGTAACTTGGCAAAGCCAAGTTTTTGTTGCCACGTCAGCGCCACATCAGCATAACACCAACACCAACACCACTCTCCTAATCATAACACCAAATAACACCACTCACCTCTTTACACCTCCTTTATATTCAATAAAACCCCCGCTAAACAATTAATTCATTCTTTTAACAAACTAACCAATTTCATTCATAATTAAGCACATTACACATTACATAAAATAAACACATTACGAATTAAAAAAAAACATTACGAATTAAAAAAAACAATACCGAAATAAAAAAAACATTACGAAATTAAAAAAAACATTACGTAATAAAAAAATAACATAACAAAATTAAAAAAAAAAAAACTACTCGTCCATCGTTCTTCTCGTCCTCGTCACCCAAATCATTTTTTCATTTTGTTTTTGATGCAATTTTTTTTTGCTTCTTGATCCACTAGGCGACGTCTTCGTCCCAAATCCTTGGTGCTAGTAGCTAGAAACTTTTCAACTCCACAAACACGCATTAGTGTGCGGTCTTTTTCGGCTATGAGCTTCGAAATGCCCATTCGGACTGCTTCCCGATTCCAGCGAAGCTCCTGCATCTATTAGCTCCCCGAATTGCCGACGCGAATTCCACTTCCACCGGTGCTCGCCGTTGCGTCGATTTGCTTTTCTTGGCGGGCCGTTGTTTGCCGGGCGGACGTGTGTCCGTAGCATCCTTGGCCGAATAGATCCTCCTGGCTAGCCTTCGGGACGTCTCACGGTTTTAAAGTCAACTTGTTCCGGTGCGCCATTTCGGTGGAATCTCAAACGGCCCAGCTCTTCTATGGGGGGGGGGGGGAAAAAACTAGCGACCCCTCTTTGCTCTCACGGTAAATACTTTGAGCCCGTTTCAAATAAACCACATCGTTTTTCGCCACTTTTCCCCAAACTTTGCCCGTTTTGTACGCGCGTTGAACTTTTGGCAATTGGCGTTCAACGTATGCCATTTACTAGTCAACATATCCTTCGTACGGTTTTGAAAAATTTTCGAATTGAACTCGTTCAAAACCCGATACCAAAACGTCCTCTCTTTGTGACCTTCCGACATTATTTCTTCGGAAACGGCCACTTAACATGTTGCGGCAAATCAATTCTTCTTCGACCGGTAGCCAACGGCCCGCTGCTGAACGGCTCCTTGGGCTCGGCTTTCAACATCTTTTTCCCTTTCGGGCCCTTTTTTTTTCTGTGACCGCCTTTTTTGGCGAATCGACTTGTTGAGGTTAGTGAGTATTTGGGAAGAGTCCTGAGTGAATTATGGGGGTTTTTGGTTGTAGATTATCTAAATCACGGTTTAGGATTTGGATGTGCCATCGGAAAAAGCATTGTTGTTGTTCTTGTTGGTATAGATGAAACTGTTCCGGCGTCATCCGACTGGTGAGGGAGATTCATGAAACTGTTGTTGGGGAAAATTCAGACATTGTTTTTGATTGCTAAAAAGGATGTATGTTTTTGTAATTGAAGAGTGGTGATTTGTAAAGTGATTTTGTATTTAGTAATGTGTTGTATATATAGTGATGTTTTGAGTGAGGGGGGTAAAATGAATTTTTTTTTTTAAATCAGCCGTTTTAGGGGGGTAAAATGAAAAAATTTTAATTTTTTTTATTTTATAAATACTAGCCGTTAGGGGCTAAAATGAAACATTTCAAAATTGGAAGGAAAGAGTAAAATTTAAATTATAGCCGTTAGGGGGGTAAAATGAAAAAAAAAATTAAAAAAACACCCCAACGCGCGTTGGCCGGCCAACGCCGTTGGGCAACGCGTTGGTGGGGTGTAGTAACGCCGGACAACGCCGTTGCCGGCGTTACTACACTGAGGCCTCTTATATCCCATTTACGAAACCAGACCATTTTTTATGATATCACCAATAACAGGCCAAAGCGCTTAAATCTGTGATTATTTCAACAAACATTATTTTACCATTTTTCTTTCTTATTTCAACACGTAGTCGTCTCTTTCTATTTATTCTTTCAAAACCCATCATGTTAAACCAAATGTAAGTGTAAACATAAGTGTAAGCATGGCGTACCAAGAGAATAGGAGGTTCCTAGATCATCAAAACTAGCCACAATCAGGGTTGTTGTATAGTGAATCAATTTGTGAGCTCTAAGCAACCATTGCAAATGATTGAGACTCGATTAAACACCCAGCTTGAGAGACAGCCGTTGGTAGAGCACTATGCACACTTGAATATGATTTTGTTCATGTGGTTTCTGAAATTTGCACTTAGGCGCATAGACATTTCAAGGTACACTAGGCGCATAAAACACACAAGTATGCATCGAAGAATTATTGGATGTTTTGCGGACGCACTTTGGTGGTTACATGTGCATTAGGCGCATATGAGATGTTTTACAGTGCACTTGTATTTTGGGTATTCATTAGGCGCATATGGGCACGAGTATGCATAAGGCGCACGAGTTTGTGGCTATGCAATTAGGCGCAAATCATCAGGTGCACATTATAATAAACACGCGCCTACTTAATTGGTCGTTGGATGAAACAATATAAATACTATCAAAGCCGATTATAAACGACGACGTATTGTACAGCTGGGCTCATAATTTTTTTTTTTGGCCCACCGTTTCTGTCAGGCCCAAATATGCCTAGCCTTTTACCTACGTTGTAGATATTGAACATACAATGAAAACTTGCGCCAAATGTAATATGAAAGGCCAGATATCAAACGCACAAAGCCCACTAACCCAAAAGGCTACTGAAAAAACTTAATTGCCTTTGGCAAAACAGGATCACCCATTGTACGTTTCTCACATTTCTCATCAAACCTACTAACGCAAAATATACCGTCCCACTGCAACGCGCGGGTTACTCAGCTTGTTTGTCTTAAATCTAATGGATGTTTGTGAAAAGTTCATTTTCGTAAAGTAAATATGCGCGGTTTGTTTTCTTCATATCTATATCTATATCTATAATATATTATATTATAAAGCATTTATGACATTTTATTTTTGTAAAGTCTTAAAATTCAGACTTTAAAACTTGCTTGTTATGGAAATATTATGTTTTATAGAAGATAAGACTAGCATGATACCCGCGCAAAGCAACGGTTTCAGTGACACTAAAAATGAAAAAAAAATAACTAAAAATTCATAAAAATATATGAGAATTGATGTTGAATGAAAAAGCATAAAATTTTAGAAAATATGTTAAAATTAAATCATAAAAAAATAAATAAAAAGATATTTTAATTTAAAAATAAAAGTGGTTTTTAATTAAGAAGTGACACATGTCACATTAAGGTATGGTTCTCTAAATTGAGATGGATGGTCAAGATCGCATATCATTATATTTCCATAACAAGTGAGTTTAAAAGTTTGAATTTTTTAGACTTTCTAAAAATAAAATGTCTTAAATGCTTTACTAGCATAGTATCCGCGCAAAGCAGTGGTTTCGACAACACTAAAAATGAAAAAACTAAAAATTCATAAAAATATATGAAAATGGATGTTGAATTAAAGAGCATAAATTTTTTGAAAATATGATAAAATTAAATCATAAAAAAATAAATAGATAAAAAAATATTTGAATTTAAAAATAAAAGTGATCTTTTAATTAAGTAGTGACACATGTCACTCTAAGATGTGGTTCTCTAAAATGAGGTGAATGATTAAGATTGCATATCTTTATATTTTCATAAAAGTAAGTTTAAAAGTCTGAATTTTTAAGACTTTCTAAAAATAAAATATCCTAAATGCTTTATAATATAGTATAGAAGTATAGATATAGATAATATAGTATAGTATAGATATAGATAAAAATGTGCAATCTTGACCATCCATCTCATTTTAGAGAATCAGACATGTGTCACTTCTTAATTAAAAAACCACATTTATTTTTAAATTGAAAAATATTTTTTATCTATTTATTTTTTATATGATCTAATTTCATCATATTTTTTAAAATTTTGTGCTCTTTAATTCAACATCCATTTGGATATATTTTTTATTAATTTTTAGTTTTTTCATTTTTAGTGGGTTTATTTAATTTTCATTTAAATTTTTTACAACTTTAACTTTAATTTGAATACAAACTTGATGGGTAATAATGTAACATTTGTTTGCCACAAAAATAATCATCAGATATCCGTCGTCGTATTACACGTGTACCATGCTAGTAGTATCATAAAAGGTTCAGTTAAATTTTTTTCTCTAACTTTAATGTAAAATGAAAAAATGTGTAATTTTTAGTAAAATCTACGAGTATAATTTTTTTTTATAAAGCTTTAACGTTTGGATTTGGTGGTTGATACTCCTACGGATGTTGGATGGTGGATATGCTTTTAGAGTGAAAAAACTCATGTGATGCTCGGACGTTGATTGTGAATGGTTATTACACCGAGTCTAAATAAAGTATTAGGATTCTCTAAAGTTCAATTTAAAATAAATAAAAAGCCCACAATAATAAACTATTTGTTATTTTCCTCTCACAACAATCTCAACATGATAGGTCATGTTCATTTTGAACATTAAAAGAACTTAATCCCTAAATAAACTAACAAACACGCTCATGGCAAATTTGTCTTTTCAACATCATTGCCAAGCCTAATTAAGACTTCACTGAGTATCAAGTATGGTGACTCTAGAATGAAGTAGCGAAACCACAATGAAGAAAATATTTTTTTAAATAAAAGTATAAATACTTTTTAAGGCTAATTATCTGAAAATTTATTTTACTTGTAACTTTTATAAGTTGTATGTACCATTATTAGGATCAAACTGTTTAATAAATAACTTTTTAAATTTTGATTATTCTATTTTTGGGTATCAAATCAAGTAATTTTGAGAATCAATACACAGAATAATCGAAATTCAAAAAGTTAATTATTAAATAATCTGATCCTAACGATGATATATACAACTAAAAAATGACAAATAAAATACATTGCCAAACAATAAACAATAAACGTTAGTTTTCATTACTACAAATGAAAACAAGGAGTAAATCTCAAACTTCGTCCTTGTGGTTTACACATAGTAGCACTTTTCGTCCCGTTTTCAAAGTAAGTACATTAGGCATCCCTGTGGTTGTCGATTCTTGCATTGTTCGTCCTTGGGTGTAATCGGCGTTAATCAAATTTTGTTTAAAGTTACATGTTAGCCCTTTTGGCCAACGACCTTTTGCAGTGTCTATCCTTTATACTAACGGCTGTTTATAATTTAAAATATTTATATACTTTTTTATACGTTTTTATATACTTTTTATACGGTTTTGTATAATTTTGTATACGCTTTTATATACTTTTTTATACGGTTTTATATATCTTTTTATACGTTTTCATATACTTTTTTATACGTTTTTATATATCTTTTTATACGCTTATATATACTTTTTTATACGTTTTTATATACTTTTTTATACGCTTATATATACTTTTTTATACGTTTATATATACTTTTTTATACGTCTTATATACTTTTTTATACATGTATATATACTTGTTTGAATTCGTATAATTACCCCAACGGATACTTTTCTTAAGACCATATTTTTACTTGTAAATACTCCTTACCTTCATAATTTCTAAACACAACTTCACATTTATACTCTCAACAATACCATTTTAATTACCAAAATGTCTCAGCAAAACACTCCTCGGAACACAAAAGATACAACAACTCACCATTCGTAGCTCCAAAACAACATACTGTTGGCAGTTCTTCATCACAACCAAATACGAATCGTGCTACGTCTCCCATTCATCCATTTGGTGGTGAAAATGCGGTTAGGATAATACCCGGTCCTGTAGGTATTCTTCAAGCGATGAAGCTTCGTAAAACAGCAATGATTATGGAAGGTGGCTAATAATCACCTTTTTAGGGGTAATTATATATCAAATAGTATAATAAATTACCAAATATAAAATCCCCGCAATTCAACCTAGTCAACCTTTTAGGAAAAAGGTCAACAAACTCACGGGTATGATATAAATGATTTCGGGCAAGTGATCACCCGGGTCATTCTCCTAACGAGGCGTGAAATTGACAGTTACGTTTTTGGTTTGATTTTTGGATGCTTGAATAACAAAAGATTTTGATTTGGTTTTCTAAATCTACGGGAATACAAATAAAGGCAACGGGGTAACTTAAAAATCTACGGGAAAGTAAAATAAGGCACGAAAATAAAACCTAATTCTACGGGGAGCATAAAAGGCAAGGGAAAACTTAAAAATCTACGAGAAACATAAATAAGGCAAGGGAAAGATAATAGGCAAGCTAAACTAAAAACGAAAGCAATTACGAAATTAAAAACAAATAACGGGAACTTAAAAACGCGTCTAAATAACGAAAATTTTAAAATTAAATCCTAAAAATGCAAATTTCAAAAAAAAATCTTAAACTAAACATTTAAAACTAATTTAATTAAAACTATTTTTTAGTATTTTTAAACTTTTTTAAATGATTTTTAAGAATTAAAACCAATATAAAAGAAATAAAAACAAGTAAATCATAGCGACGCTTTATTTGTTACAAAATAGTCACTAAATTGTCACTATTCTAGGTTCTTCTTCCTCCCAAAACATTAGCGACACTATTTTCTGTAACTAAACCGTCACTAAAGTGTATTCCAACCTATTTTTTTCATAATTTTCTTTTGCAATTACCTTTAATAAGCTGGAATAGGGGCTTTTGACTAAATGGTTTTTTATTAGACATCAAAAATAAGCTAGCAAAAAGGTGCTAAAAGTGACATTTTAAGTAACAAGCTGTTAAGAAATTTTTATCAAAATTATCAAGATGAAATAAGCTCTAAAAGCTACTTAAGGATTAAAAAGCTAAAGGCCACTAAAGCTAGTCTAAATAAGGTACTATAAGCTGAAACTAAACCAAGAAAGCTAGAGCAATAAGCCTACAACTGCTATAAGCACTTATGGCTTAAACAGTTAGACTTAGTTTATAACAAGACCAAACACCTACTAGCATCCCTAAGAATAAGCCACCAAATAAGCTTAAATTATACACTGAGCCAAAACAGATAAACCTATTACAACTAACTACTTGCAAAATAAAAATCAAGACCTAAAATGGATTCTAACAGGTTTATATTTAAGATTGAAAAAGGACATTTGGGACTATTTTGGAACTGACATGAAAAAGGAAATGGCAGATTGATATGCTAAAACCAAACCACAAGTGTGCAGACCTAAGGCTACTAGTTCTAACTCATTTAGAGACTTTGACAAACACAAAGAACAACTAAGCACGACTTTTTGAAAAGCCAAACTAATAAGCTGATAAACATCTAAGATTTACAAATTCAAAATAAGTTTAACTAAAGGCATACAAATGAATTTTAAAGCTTAAGAACTTCTAACAACTGACTTTTAGTTCTACTATTAGCTAATTAAAGTTGGTTTTAAGGACTACAGACCAGCTTGACCCATTTTAACCCACAAACTGGGTTAAACCAAACACCCCTTTAAAAACATAAAACTCATTTTAAGCTTGTATGAAAAGATTTAAGCCGAAAGTTTACAATACCAGGTATTTAACAAGTACAATAAGCAACAAGAAGCAAGTTTCAGCAGAGATTAAGCGTAAATCAGCGGAGAAAGCAAATAAGCAGTTTGGAGTATGAAAGATAGAATTTTATAAAAACATGAGAACTTGAATTTGCATTAACATAAAAAAGATTATAAGGTTTTTTTTAGAAAATACAAGACAAGCTAGAAATAAATACGTTACATTAAAACTAAAACTAATCCTACTCCTAGTTAGATCAGCATCTTCTGTCTTCATTTCTTTAAATAAGCAATTGGTTGTACTACTTATGTTTTCTGTGTGAGAGGATGACTTCCCAAAAACCCTCTTGTGCTTCTTTTCATTAAATCCCATCCCTTGATTTGATCTTGGAGCCCAAGCCTATTAATCCTGACCATTGAATAGCTTTTGGCGCCTAATATGTAAAGTTGGATTGCCAACATGGCAATCGTAATAGGCCATGTGAGGTGGAGCTGTTTGTGGGGTTCGTTTTGACTGACTAAACATGTGAGGTTGAGTGTTTTGGGGAGAGGGAAGAGGGAAAGTGACAGGGTGAGAGTGACATGGGTTTTGGCGGGTTAAAAGGGTTTGACTGGGTTTGGGTATAACAGGGTTAAGGTTCGTGGTTTGACAGGTTTGGCCCTTGAAGTTATATAGTTTAATTTCAGGGGTAGTCCTTGTGGTGTAGAAGTTATAAGGTAATTGGCATTTTCAGCCTCTCAACTTGATAAGTGCGTTGCACCGTTAGTCCTTTTGGACTAACGATGTAATATGGGTAAAGGGGTTATATGGATAACAAGGTTAAAGGCTTGTTAAGTGGTTTTGGGCTCTCATATTGGTTTTGGGCCGAGTATGAGTTAAAAGGGTATTGGGCTTGTTAATTTAATTTTGGGCTTTTTGATTTAAGTAACAAGTATATTGGGTTGACCCGGCCCATTAACTCGGGTACGGGTTGGCCCAACAAGATGCTTATGCCTTTGGCTTTGGTTTTTCGCGCTCTTTCTAATTCCGTGCTCGGTTTTTTCCGATTTGGCTTTGTTTTTTTGTCCTTTAGTGAATATCTGATACATGCACAGTACAAACACAAAAACAAGCATATATATGACATTTTATGTGTGTTTTTGGTCGTTTAGGGTTGTTTTTATAGGTAAAAGGTATGTGTAATTAAACACATACCAGTGGCCATGAGTGTGTAACGCCGACACAAGAGTATGTTGGGAAAATAATTGAGGATGCGACTGAGGATGATCATTTTACGCGTGGCTCATGGCTTAGCGCGGTTTAGTATCAAAATGTTGAAGAGGGTATCGCAAGTGGTTGTTTTGGCGATATTAAAACCTTTTGCAGGAATGGTAATCAAGTCTTGTACGCCGAATGCGCCGTGTGAGCTAACAGTAACAATCAAAGATCCTTCTAGTATAATTTTTGGTACAGTTCATCACAAAGTCCTTACAGATAGGGGTTATAAAAAGTCTATGTTAGCCTTAATTATATTAAGTCAAACAAGAATGTTATTGGTCTTATTAAGTCAATTTGGTCTTGTAATGTAATAGGCGAGTCGGGTATTAACGGGCTTGGTTTGTAACCTAATATTGTCCATGTTTAGGGTTCGAAGCCCAAGTTTAGCCAAGCCCGACCCATTTAGAAAGCCCATGTGCCAAGTAGAAGGCTAAGGGTATAAAAGAAACCCTCTCCACACATGGAGAGGGTGTTGGTCATTTATGTGTGTGTTTCATATGTAAAAGATCCATCAAACTCTCTCTCTTAATCTATATTCCTCTATTTTATCTCTCTCTTTTCTTCTTCTTATTTTTGGTTCATTGGTGTGCTGATTATTGTTGTGTATGGATTACTAGTGGGATAACATGTGATATCAATCACCAAGGGGTGTTTAGTGTTTTGATTTGTGGTTACAAGCTCAAAAACATGGCTTATTGTGTTAATAAGCTCACGTCTCAAAAAACTTAGAGCATTTTGATTTGTTAAACTTGTTCTTCTACTGCTCTTCTAGTTCTATAGCTTATTATGTTACCATTTCATGTCCTAGATAAATTTCTAGTTTGATTTTTAATCTTATTCTTATCGGCTTATTTTTCTTTCTTTGTGGCAGTTTGCGTTTGATTTTGAAGATTCACAAAGTAAAACGTGTACTTGTGTGTTTATACATCCATAACCTACTTAGTTTTAATCATTTAGAGCTTATTTGAGCATCTAATAAGCTTATTCGATTATTTAGCTTATAATGTGTTTGAGATTCTACATGGTGGTTTGATTTTAGTATTAATGTTTAATAGTGGCGGTTTGGCTAGGAAAGTGACATTTTTGTTGGTATAGCAAGAAAACAAAAAGTGAGAAAGCGACAGCGTACTAGTTTTTAACCAATTATAGCGGTTTGTAGTTAAACTAGGTGGCGGTTTATACAGGTTTGTGGCTGTTTGATTACAGGTACAAACGAAGAAAATTTTCTAAGGTAAAAAACAAACGTCACTCTGCCCAAATTTTATTTTGCCAGCGGTTTGGTAAAAGTTCTCAAGCAGCGGTTTGATTTAGTTTATAAGGCAGCGGTTTGTTCACACACGCAGCGGTTTGAGAAAGAAAATTGAGCCAGAGGTTTGACTTAAAACAGGCAGCGGTTTTCTAGTGTTCTTGGCCAGCTGTTTACCTAATTAATAGGCAGTGGTTTGTCAACTTTTAGGTGGCGGTTTGTTCGAATTTTTCCTAGCGGTTTGGTGTATTTTAGGTGGCGGTTTGCTTCACTATTGGCAGCGGTTTGCCTTATAAATGACAGCGGTTTGGTGAAATCTTAGTGGCGGTTTGCTTAATTTTTTAACAGTACCAACTTTTATTTTCTGTGAACCCATTTTCGGTAATCCATTTTCGTTAAAGGGCCAATTTCGGTTAACTCAATTTTGGACTTTAGACTTTAAATTAACCGTAAACCTTTGGAATTAAAACGTTAATTAACTAATCAAACATCATACCTTAACTTCACATCAATTCTACTTTCACGGTTCTTCTATTTATTTTGTAAAATCCTGACAAGTAATTATTTCTCTTCTTGGTTTTAATCATAGAGTTGTAAAATCCCGTGGAAGTTAATTGAATTCATTTAACCACAATCAACACTTAAATACTTAAGATCCGATATCCATTCACAACTTCATCAAAATGTCGAATACCAATAACAACTTGCAAACTCAAACATCTAATGCTCTTCGCAATGCTATCATGGAAGCAGGTGGCAAAGATCGTCCACCAATGTTAGCACCGGGTAATTACGTTCAGTGGAAATCCAGAATCAAGAGATACATCGACACCAAACCTAACAATGAACTCATCCACTATTGTCTCCAAAATCCACACTACAAGTTTAAATGGACTGAGGAGACTGTTCTAGTTGCTGAAGGTAGTTCTAAAACAACTACAAAAGGGTACATGAAGAACTATAAGAATGTTTCACAAGACATACGGGATCAACTGAATGCTGAAGCTGAAGCCGTTCAGATCATTCTCACAGGGATAGATAACGATATCTACTCCACAGTTGATGCTTGTCCCAATGCATGTGAAATGTGGAAAGCCATTGAAAGGTTAAAACAAGGTGAATCAATCAATGATCAAGATCATGAAACCAATTTTTATTGGGAGTTTGGAAAATTCACATCACGGGATGGTGAATCACTTGAATCGTATTACTCAAGGTTCTATAAGATGATGAATGAGCTTGTCAGGAATCAGTGTGATGTTGCAAATCATCAAGTGAATCTTTAGTTCTTACTTTAATTACAACCAGAATGGCAAAGGTTTGTGACACTTGTTAAGCAGAGTCAAGAGCTGAAGACTGTCTCCTATCACAAACTTTATGACATTTTAAAGCAACACCAGACTGAAGTCAACGAGATAATATCTGAAAGACTAGCATGTACTGCTAATCCACTTGCACTTGTTGCTCAACAACAACCAGTTTACCATCCTCAAAACCATCTTACTCACTACACTAAAAATTCCTCAACCAGATCACAACCAGCTGCTACCCGAAACTGAGGTAAAGCAATTGTCAACTCTTCTACACCTACTTATGATCAAGAACCTACAACGGTTACTAAAGATAATGAAATGTCAAAGGAAAAGGAGATTGATAAACTCATGGCTTTAATTTCTCTATCGTTCAAGAAAATCTACAAACCTACCAACAACAACCTTCGAACTTCATCAAACACCAGTAGAGCTAATCAAGATAACTCTCCAAGAATCAATAGAGGAACTGGGTATGAAAATCAGAGGGTAGTTAATGTTGCTGGGGCTAGGGAGAATGTAGGAACTCCAGTAGTGCCAAAGTCTGGGATTCAGTGTTATAATTGCAAGGAATATGGGCATGTATCAAGGGAATGTCAGAAACCGAAACGAGCAAAGGATGCAGCTTATCACAAGGAAAAGATGCTATTGTGTAAGCAAGAGGAAGCTGGAGTTCAGTTAAATGCAGAGCAAGCTGATTGGAAGGATGACATTAATGATGAATCTGACGATCAGGAACTGGAAGCACATTATATGTACATGGCACAGATTCAAGATGTTACTCTAGATATTGCTGACATTTCTTGACCCATCTTTGATACTGAGCCATTGCAAAAGGTACAAAATAATCATGATAACTATAATGTGTTTGCCATTGAAAATGAACATCCTAAGCAACCTCAATCTGTTATTGATGCATATCTGGAGGAACAAGGTGACACTAACATCACTTTTGATTCATTGGATATGTGTTATGATAGAAAACATAATGACCAGGATGATACTGATGAACTTGCTCAAGAACGTGATTTGCTTGCTTCTTTAATTGAAAAACTAAAATGTGAAATTGATGACAACAAAAACCGTAATAAATTTTTGGAATCATCAAACAAGGCTTTAGTTGATAAATTGAAAGGTGAAATTGAGGATTTCAAAACCATGAGTAAAAGTTTGGAATCATCAAATAACCATTTCAAAGAAGCAAACAATGAACTGTCTAAGACTAATCAGTTGATGTTCAAAGACCTTAAGAAGTTCCAAGCGGAACTTGATAGGTATCATGATGTGAATTATGCGTCAAAGGTGGCAATCGATTGTGCAAAAGCTAAAGGGGATTTAATGTCATACAAAATCGAATTTGAAAAGTCATCTAATGAATATACTCGAAAGATAAATGATTTAAATCAAACGATTTCGGATATGAAAAACGAGCTTTTTGCACATCAAAAAACCATCTCCATAATGTCACAAGAAAAAGAGGCTCAGATTAAGTTTTACAAAACTCGTGAAGACAAAGAACTTGATAAGGTTATTGCTTTAGAAAACAAAGTCAAGGTTTTGGATGATATTGTATATAAAACTGGTCAGTCTGTTCAAACAATGAATATGCTTAATCGTAATTGTAAAATGAGTTTTACAAAAACTGAGTTCCTCAAGAAAGCTCAAAGAGTGAATCCTCGTCTGTATGATATAGGTTGCTATAATGATAATCTTGCTTTAATTTTAGCCCCCGAATCTGACGAAACGATTCGTCTTGCCAAAGAAAGTCGATCAAAATTAAGCGATCTAATCAGACCTTTTGATTATGACCAGTTGAATAATCTTTATGATTTGTTCGTTCCACAACGTGAAAAGTCTCCTAAACAACAATATTTTTCAAAAGAGTCAAAAATAAATCATACGTCTGCTAATAATAAAATTTTCAAAGAGTCTTTTAATAAACAAACAACTTTGTTAGAAAAACGAATGGATGAATCCATTCCGTGGGATCAAAAGTGTAAAAGCACTAAAGAACTTTTCAAAATTAAAAGAAGTGTTGACACAATTTTTGATGGTGTGGAACGTTGCAAAAAAACAATTGCTAAAAGAACATATTTTGGTCACATAGATCCATTCATTCAAACCACAATCGAAGGAAATTTTTTCTCCCAAATTAGAAGAATCAATGCCGCCTTAGAAAAATTTCACTTGTGTTTGAAAGAGGAAATAGTTGTTGATTTGAGGTACTTTAATCTCTTGATCATGAAGTAGACTCTCTCAAATTCTCAACTAGAAAATCAACCCAAAAACAATAGTTTTGAAATGAAATCGACCGACTTTCTAGGGAATATTATTATGCTGATCACATGAATGCTATACTTGGTGTGTATACTACTCTCGATGAATTCACTGATTTACAATGTGATTATTTAGACCAAGTTGTCAAATGTGAACGTCTTGAAAAAGAGCTTTCAAAAAGTAACCAACACCAAAGAGTTTTGAAGACTCAGAAACATGCGGATTAATCATAAAATTGCTTTAAACAATGTCAGGAACAGATAAAAATTGACAAAGCTTTTCAAGAAAATCTGTCAACATGATTTCTAAAAAAGAACGTGAACAATATTTTGAATTCAAGACTGAAAGCTTCAATTACCAAGATAAAGATTTGCCATAGTGAGTTGAAGAACGCATTGAAAAATGAAAGAAAATCTGTGGAAACTAAGTTTGAAAACCATCAGTTATCGACAACCTATTGCTTTTAAAAGTCAAAGACAATCAATTTGGTAAAACCGGATACTTTTTACAGGATTCTTTGCAAAGAAGATTATCAAAAGTCAATGTCTCCGTTACCACAAAATATTGTGTCCAATGATTTTCTCAAAACCAGCGCTGCACAGATTTTACCTCGATGTAAAGTTAATTTTAAAGAACAAAATTGTAATTGTTCTAAGAATGTATAAAGTGCACACCAAGCCTAATTCAAACGAGAACACCACATTTGCCTCAGACTTTAGGAAACTTACCAATGCGTGTCTTTCTCATACTGAGTAATTCCCATACTAGTGTTGCAGACACAGCTTAAGAGGCAATCAAAATGGAAGTTAGAGTCATGCCTAACAATAGTCAAGGGATGAAAGCAAGAAGTTAGAAGACCACATTAGAAATTTTATGTTTTCAAATAATAAAACATCCTTAACTGCGTGTAATGACAGTTTGAATGCTAAGACCTCAAATGTAAACTTTATTTGTGTCACTTGTGGAAAATCGTATGCTAATGACAATCATGGATATGTATGGTCTTTCATTATATTAATGGCGTGAATTCTAGGACTAGACAACCAATTTTTGTGCCTATTAGTACTAGAGAACCCAAGCGAAATGTGAACCAATCTGTTGCAACATCCCATAAGAAAACAGTTGCCACAGAATCCACTGTCAAGAAACCTAGAAGCATAATTAGGAAGTATTGAGCCAGTTAGTAAGACATGCAATTGGTGGTACCCTAAGTTTACACCATCTGGATACAAATGGAAACCTAATCCCCAATAGGAAATGTCAACGCAAATGTTAGTATGCCTCTAGGAAATGCATCTAGAACTGCTAATATTTTAGAACCTATGACTCCTAGGTGTTCCACTCTGTCCAATACTCATGTCTTTCTATTCTTTTCAGCTCGTAGAGATAATTCTATTCATTGTCGACTCTGGGTGCTCAAAGCACATGACGGGAAATCTCAAGCTTCTAACTAATTTTGTGGAGAAATTTCTGCACGGTGAAGTTTAGAAATGATCAAATTGCACCGATTCTTGGTTATGGAGATCTGGTTCAAGGAAAAATTACTATCAAGAGGGTTTATTACGTCGAAGGGCTGAATCATAATTTATTCTCCGTTGGACAATTATATGATGCGGATTTGGAATTTGCTTTTCGGAAGTCTAATATGTTACATCTGTGATTTAAGGGAAATGATTCTATCACAGGCTCTCGTGGAACGGATTTGATTCCATCACTCTTCAAGATACTTCCACTCCCATCCAATTTGCTAATGGCTAAAGCGGCATCGTTCACAAGCATGGTTATGGCATCGTGGGTTCTTTGCATCTAAAACTTCGACACCATCACTATGCTTAGAAATAACATGATATTGTGAATGGCTTCCAAAGTTAAAATTTGTCAAAGATCATTTTATTCTTCTTGTGAGGTTGGGGGAAGCCAAACGAAAGTCTTTTTACACAAAGACTACTCGAGCTCCCAAAAGATGAGTTACAATTTTACACTAGGACTTATGTGGGCCCATGCGGGTTAGAATGTTATAAAATGGAAAGATTTATGTTTGTAATTATTGTGATACTCAAATTACTTGGATCACTCTTGAGGTCGAAAAACAAAACACTAAACGTTCTAATTGATTTCCTTACCACTTGTCCAAAGAGGACTGCATGCTCAAGTTAGAAACAATTCAAATGACTACGAGGCACAGGAATTTTTGATTAAAACTCTTCATGAAATACTTTGCCAAAAGAGGGTTAAGACTCGGAAACATCAACTGCTCGAACACTGAACAAAACGGCCATTGTCAAAAGCGGAATCGTACCTTTTTGAGGCTGCTCGAAACAATGCTAAGCGTCGCTAAAGTTCTCTGTATTTAAGCTGAAGCCCCAATTGCAAAAAAAATGTTTTACTCAAACCGTTCACTCGTAATTCCTCGACATGAGAAAACACCTTACCACATCATCAATGGCCGGAAACCATCTGTTAAGTTCTTTTACACATCTGAGGCTCTCTGTGATACATCGTTCGAGATGGTGAAAACTCTGAAAAATGAGGAAAAAAGGTGATGATGTATTTTTGTAGGGTATTTCTACTCAGTCAAGAGCTTACTGGTATTTAACAGAGAACAAAAAGTGATAGTTGAAAAACCATTCATGTAACTTTGACGAATTAGCCTCTAAATGGCGTCAGATCATGTAAGTTCTGACCCCGTTCCACATGGTAAACAACATACACTTAAACATGACAGTTAGTCCCGGTCCCCAAAGTCAAGGAAATGTTCCTCCAAGCAGCTTGAAAAAGTACAAAAGTCAAATGAGCTGGATTTGCTATTTAGTTGATGTTCGATGGAATTAATCAATTGGAACTGCTCCAGTTGTGTCACGTCTTCCGTAGTAATACTGTGAGGCACCTAACAACGTCAACAACATCATACAACTCCATCTACTTCACAACCGGTTTTTACTGCAGATACACTTCCATTGAACAAATTCAAAGATCACTGAAACTACACGTCAAGCACCAACTCAAGCATCAGGGTCTGCTACTGAGAACATTAAATAAGCAGAAAACTAATAAAAGAAAAATGCACAAGTTAAAAGGGGGGGGGGAAGCCGAATTTATCATTGAATCTTAGTACACTTGGTAATGAAGAGGGGAGACATCATCTGGCATGTTGATTCGTTAAACATGCATAATTTTATCAACGACGTCCTTCTGACATTGTTGAACAAAAGATCATCCAGTTAGAACAGTAATTGGAATCTTCTCAATAAATTGACAGACGTCAGCTAGAAAACACATGGGTGATGTGTACGTTCGCACTCACCGTGAGTCAAACCGAACCAAAGAACATCAAAGAAGCCATGGCTGATTCTGCATGGATTAAAGCGATGCAGGAAGAACTTCACCAGTTTATCGATTAGAGTATGGGAATTAGTCGACAGACCACTATGCAAAAATGTCATTAACATGAAGTGGCTCTGGAAAAACAAACGTGATGAAGAGAATACTGTAATTCGCAACAAAGCTCGTCTTGTAGCTAAGGGATATGGTCAAAAGGAAGGAATTGATTTCGAAGAGTCATTTGCACCAGTTGCTCGGTTGGAAGCTGTCCGGTTATTTGTTGCGTATGCTGCACACAAATCATTTCCAGTATACCAGATGGACGTCAAGACAACATTTCTTTACGGTCCTCTGAAGGAAGAAGTGTACGTAAACCAGCCAGATGGACTTCGTAGACCCATATCATCTCTGACTGTCTACCATCTAAAGAGGCATTATATGGAATCAAACAAAGCTCAAGAGCGTGTATGATGAACTCTCCAAACTTCATGGTATCCAAATGATTCTCACAAGGATCCTATGATCCCTACTCTGTTTATAACTAACATGGAAGACCATATTGCTTGTGCAAATTTACGTGATGACATTATTTTGGTTTTACGAAACTAAAATTCTAAAAAATAAGGTTTGAAAAACTACGTGACGTCAAACTTATACCAAGACCAAAATATAAGTAGACCGCAACCTCTTGACAAAATCCTCATCTTCTATGAGACACATGACTAAAGTGATAGCAAATGTGAGCATTGAGCACCCTAAGAAAAATCACACACCTTTGCTAGATTCGTCAAGTCTTCGTCACATCGTTTATAAGTACGAACAAGTTACCTCCTGCTAAAAGGTATGATAAGAACACGCATCTGTGAAACTCAACTACAACATCAAATAAGTGATATTCAATTGTCTTCGTAATCACATCTTCAATAAATCTCCAAAAATACGAGCCATAAATCAATAAGAATAAACTATTTGAAAAATAGTTCTGTCCGAGATCCAAATCCATCCAAAAACCAAGTACTGTCCGATATCGGACAAGCCTAGCAGTACAAACTGCTTTGCGAACGACTCTGGTAGTATTAAAGTTCAAATGCAACAGTACTAACTCACTCTAGTTAGCGACACTTTATTTTATTACTAACCCGTCGCCAATCTATCACTAAATTGGTTCTCCTTCCTCCCATTCAGTTAGTGACACATTTAACTATTGCTGAACCATCGCCAACCTGTCACTGTTCTGTCGCTAATCTGTCACTAACCAGCAGTACTAAACAAAACAGGCAGTATTAACTTTTGTTTTCACTCAAACAGTACAAATCACAAAAGCCAGCAGTATAAACTCTTAAACTTCAAATCAAAACATGTGTAACTGCTTCCCCTTAAATAAACAACGATAATAATATACACCTCAGCCAAACACGTTTGCACGATGAAGCCTTAATACCTTCCAACCAGTTAAAACCACAAACTGCTTTCAAATAGCAGTACCAAATCATACACGCAACATCATTAGGTTATCATAGGATCATCGTGTCAGCAATAATAATCATGAGCACCACTTGGCAGAATTAACGTGAAAACCAAGCAGTACTAAGTTCCTCGTTGGCAGTATAAATATCCATTTAGCAGTAGTAAACACATAGCTGGCAGTCTTAATTTGTGAGAGCAGTACTAAAAACTCACAAGCAGTATTAATGAGCACGATCAGCATTAAGTTTTTCTTCTAGCAGTAAACGAGCAGTACTAATGTTGATTATTAATCAAAACCATAACCACTCAGCCATGAATGTGCCAGCTTCATCAAGACCAGAAACTAGGTTTCTTGAACGTTGTTATAGTGATTGTATGTCAAAACCTAACAACAGAAAACCTTTGACGTATAACTGCATTCTTCAATTCTCCATACTGCTGCTATTAAATAACACGAACAACAAACATTGTCTGAGCATTCACGAACATCAGATCCAAACTCACCAATAGACCTGCTGGTTTTTAGAACTTAGAGTTTCTTTGTCGGCACCTTCTGTTGTTCATCATTCGTCTTTATTACTGCTTTTGATAATACAAACAAATCATAGAACCTGCATGTTAATACCACAGACACTTCCAACTCATCATCACATGAAACCCTAACAAGGAAGTCGTTACATTGAGGAGACCAATCCATCAGCGAACAAAATCAATAACGAATCAGATATAAGCTTTCAAGAGTATTAAAAATCTTAGAAAGGGTTTTCTTGAATTCGGCATTGCCAAAACCACCTACGACACCTTTTAAAGATCTTGATAACATGACGATGATCAAGAATTACATACCATAGAAGCCGGATTCATCACAAAAAACAATCAACTAGATCCAAATCAGAAAGATGCATAAACCCTAATTGACTAGGGTTTGATCAATTTAGAACACAACGGATCAAAAGAAACCGAAATAAATATTTACAATCATATTGCATACCTAAACAGGTAGAGAGGACGATTATAAGTATCATTATAGCAATTAATCTTCAAAACCCCAGAAAACTTTAACCACAAATCAATTTCTTTAAAAATTAGGGTTTTTAGGTTTCTTCAAAAACCTTGTAGATCCTAGATCGAGAGCCATGAGGCTCTGATACCACTTGTGGAGAATCGTTTAACCCATCTAGGATAGTTTTACAGATAATATTGAATGCACAGCGGAATAATAAGAAAGCAATATTATCAAACAAGGTTTTAACCGAACGTTGAAGCCTTCATTATATTTGATCAGAATAAATGAGGCTACACCAACTATCTAATAAACTAACTACTACATAAACTAATAAGCTAACTATTAGACTCTCATTGGAGAGATCTAACTATGATGGATGTTTTTAACCTACACACCTAATACCCTTTATATAGAGGGATATTAAGGCTTACAAAGGAAGCTAATTAATTGTATTAGGAAGCTAATTAAAACCTTCCTTTATCTTTGATATTATTTGACTTTTCAATGCTTATCTTCATGTAGAATACCAAAGTGTCATATTAATCCCTTGTTGTTTCATTCGTCTTCATTTAAGCATATGTAGTTTTGTAATCATCAAATCTAAAATCCCAACAATATGACTCCTAGGCGTTCCACTATGTCCAATACTCCATTGTCTTCTAATTCTTTTGCAGCTCGTAGAGATAATTCTATTCATCGTCGACTCTGGGTGCTCAAAGCACATGACGGGAAATCTCAAACTTCTAACTAATTTTGTGGAGAAATTTTTGGGCACGGTGAAATTTGGAAATGATCAAATTGCACCGATTCTTGGTTATGGAGATTTGGTTCAAGGAACTATAACTATCAAAATATTCGAAAAGGGGACCTAAATCCACAATTTATTCTCCGTCGGTCATTTCTGTGATGTGGATTTGGAAGTTGATTTTTGGAAGTCTACATGTTATATCTGTGATTTGAAGGGAAATGATCTTCTCACAGGTTCTTGTGGCACATATCTGTATTCCATAACTCTTCAAGACACATCCACTCCCAATCCAATTTGCTTAATGGCTAAAGCCACATCGTCTCAAGCATGGTTATGGCATCGTCGTCTCTCACATCTAAACTTCGACACCATCAACTTGCTTTCGAAGAATAATATTGTCACTGGCCTTCCAAAATTAAAATTCATCAAAGATCATCTTTGCTCTTCTTGTGAGTTGGGGAAAGCCAAAAGAAAGTCTTTTCACACTAAGACTACCCCGAGTTCAAAAAGACGGTTACAACTTCTACACATGGATTTATGCGGTCCCATGCGGGTAGAAAGCATTAATGGAAAGAAATATGTTCTTGTAATTGTTGATGACTACTCCAGATACACTTGGACTCACTTCTTGAGGTCCAAAGACGAAACACCTACAGTTCTCATTGATTTCCTCACACTTGTCCAAAGAGGACTTCATGCTCAAGTTAGAATAGTTTGAACTAACAAAGGCATGGAATTTCTGAATAAAACTCTTCATGCATACTTTGCAAAAGAAGGTATAAGACACACAACGTCAACTGATTGAACACCTGAACAAACGTCGTGGTCGAACAGACGGAACCGTACCTTGTTGAGTCTGCCGAAAACAAATGCTGAAGCGCCGCTAAAGTTACCTGTTGTGTCTTCCTTGGCTAGGCGCATTATTGCATAACCACATGTTTCACTCAAAACCGTTCACTAGTCGATTATTCCTCGGACATGAGAAAACACCTAACCACAATCATCAAAATGGGCCGGGAAACCGTCTGTTAAGTTCTTTCACATTTTGGCTCTCTTTGCTAGATTCTCAAAGATGGTGAAAAATCTTGATAAATGAAGGAAAAAAGGTGATGCATGTTATTTCTGTTGGGAATTCTAACTCAGTCAAGAGCTTACAAGGGTATTTTAACAATATAACAAGAAGAATAGTGGAAACCATACATGTTAACTTTGACTAATTACCTCAGATGAACGTCAGAAGTCACGTACAGTTCTGACCTACGTTCCACATTGTCCACCACGACACTTAACAGAAGTGAGATTTAAGTGTCCCATCCACAAAATCAAGAAAATGTTTCTTAAGCAGCTGAGACATTAACAACATCAAATGAGCTAGATTTGCTATTTAGTCCAATGTTCGATGAATTACTCAATAGAACTACTCCAGTTGTGTCAAAGTCTTCTCAGTTAACATGTTGCATGATGCAACCTAATAAACGTCCACAATAACACACAACTCCATCTACTTCAATAACTGTTGCTGCAGATTTACCTCCATTGAACATTCAAACAACACCAGTAACTACAAGTCAAGAACCAACTCAAGTACCAACTGTCAATGCAAATGAGAACATTATTCAAGCAGAAACAAATAAAGAAAATGCACAAGTTGACGACGATGAGTTTATCAACGTATTTAGTACACCGGTACAAGAACGAGGGGAGACATCGTCTCATTATGTTGATTCGTCAAACATGCATACATTCTATCAACACCACCCTTCTGAACATCGTTGGACAAAAAATCATCCGTTAGAACAAGTCATTGGAAATCCTTCTCAATCAATTAGAACAAGACGTCAGCTAGAAACAGATGGCGAGATGTGTATGTTCGCACTCACCGTGAGTCAAACCGAACCGAAAAACATCAAAGAAGCCATGGCTGATTCTGCATGGATTGAAGCGATGCAGGAAGAAATTCACCAGTTTGATCGATTAGATGTATGGGAATTAGTCGACAGACCACTTTGCAAAAATGTCATAAACATGAAGTGGATCTGGAAAAACAAACGTGATGAGGAGAATACTGTTATTCGCAACAAAGCTCGTCTTGTAGCTAAGGGATATGCTCAAAAGGAAGGAATTGATTTCGAAGAGTCATTTGCACCAGTTGCTCGGTTGGAAGCTGTCCGGTTATTCGTTGCGTATGCTGCACACAAATCATTTCTAGTATACCAGATGGACGTCAAGACAACATTTCTTTACGGACCTCTAAAGGAAGAAGTGTACGTAAACCAGCCAGATGGGTTCGTAGATCCATATCATCCTGACCAAGTCTACCGTCTAAAGAAGGCATTATATGGACTCAAACAAGTACCAAGAGCATGTATATGAACTCTTCCAACTCTTGGTAATCCAAAGGAACTCAAGGGTATATTGACCAACTATGTTCATAACTAAACATGCGGAGAAGACGTATTGCTTGTGCAAATTACGTTGATGACATTATTTTGTTCTTATCGAACCCAATAACATTCAAATCGATTTAAAAATAAATACACAACAAAGTTTGAAATGATCTCAATGATGTGGGAACGCTGAAATTCTTATTAGGAATTCAGATCCACCAATCCCCTCTGTGGTATCTTTATAAACCAAGCTAGGTATGCTCAAGATATACTTAAAAGCATGGTATAACCTCATGTGATAGCATTGGTACACCCAAAGGGCTACAAATCACAACCAGATCGACTTTCATGGTAACTACTAACCAATCGACCAACGAAATATCATAGTATGTTCAGAGCACTCCTGTACCATACTCAAGTAGACCATATATTGTACATGCATTCATGTTATTGTGCTCGCTATCAAGGCGAAACCGACTAAGAAAACATCTCACTGCGGTTATGAGGATCTTTCGGTACCTAAAGATACCATTAACAATGGACTTTGTATCCGAAGACACCGGTTTCGACTAACTGCCTTTTTCAAATTCCAAATCACGCGGGTTGCCCTCGATTCACAGTAAGAGAACATCTGTGGCATAAACAATTCTAGGTGGTGACAAATTAGTCAGCTGTCGTACCAAAAAGCATGAAAGCACACAATGTCTTTAGCAGAAGCCGAGTATGTATCTTTATTTGGGTGCTGCGCTCAAGTTCTATAGTTAAGAACTCAGCTCACAGATTATGGATTCCACTTTGATAAAATACCTATGTATTGTGATTTAAAGGCAGCCATAGCCATCTCGTGTAATCCAGTCCAGCACTCCCGTACCAAGCACATCGATGTCAGATATCACTTCATCAAGGAATAAGGCTAAAAAAGGGTACTTGTTGAATTATTCTTTGTCGAAACTGAATACCAGTTAGCTGACATGTTTACTAAAGATCTGTCGGAAGATAGATATAAGTATATCGTCAGACGACTCGGTATATGATTTTTGACTCCAGAAGAACTGGTGGTTCTGGCAAACGACTCTGCTTAATCTATCAAACATCGAATTTGTAAAAAAAAAATTCTTTTTTTTCTTTATTTTGATTTATAAATATTTTTGAAAAAGAAAATACAAAAATATAAAACCAACCAAAAGAAAATATAAAAATATAAAATCTAAAAAAACAAAATTAGTAAAAATCAGAAAAAATTCAAAAATACAAAAAGAAATCTTCTCGACAAGCTCTTGGGAATCGATAACTTTACGTACCTAGAAATGTTTTGATTAACATCGACACGAAGGCGTTGTAAATGAAGTTCGAAACGCGAAGTTTCAATGCTTTCAAAACATTCATTTCTTTCCAAATTTTCTTTATGACTTTAACGTACATTTCGCAGTGCATAACATCGGCCCGAATGTAAAAGGATCGCGTTTAGTGCGTTTTAACATCTTTAAATAGAAGAGAAGTCTTCTATCATGGTTTTTATAAAGCGTTAAACACAATTTTCCAAAAAAATAACTTTTGAATGTCAAATTGTCTACAATATAATTTGTGGCATCTTTTCATAAAAAGTAGTATTTGTAAAAAATTGTGTGTCAACACTCCCTCCTCAATTATATTTACAAAATTGTGGTACTATCAATGTCATTTTATGTAGATTAAATTCTGAGAGGGAGCTTTTAAAAATAAAGTCTTTTAATGTGTTGGGTACATCTCATAAATATCAATTTTTTAAGTATTCAAACACAGTTCGTGGAAAATTAAAAAATGTGGAAAATTTTAATGTCAATAATAAAATTAGTGTTCCACTTAAGGCATCTCCTCCTTCAATATTTTTTATGTGTCATATAAATGTACATACCAATGTCAAGTTTTTAATAATTATTAGTATCCCCCACATATACTGTTGAAGGGGAGCAATCAGAAAATTAATTCATGCAATATCGTTTATAATTTTTCTCCCCATAGGAACATATCATGTCATAACTTTAATCAATTGGATTTTCCAAATACTAAATGATTTATTTTTTTAAAATAAGGAGAAAATGTGATTAAAATATGATATAGAAGGAAAAAAAAAAAAAAATTAAAAAAATGTGATCTTTAAGACTCTAAGTGCAACTTTTTCCTTCATGTGCTAAACAATTTCGAATCTCGGAGCACATGTATAGGGGGAGTATTTGAAAATAACAATGTCAGAAAATGGTTTTATGGTTCGATCTCTATACCCACAACCAATTATTCTCACGATGTCGTTGAAGTCATAAGGTGGTTAAGGTTAGGTATAAGTCCTGATCATCCAACCAGAACACCGGGAGGGAATCTATCCCAAGGACATTTCAAGTTAAAATATCAAGCCTTTAGGTATATTGGAGATGAATGTAAAAAAACGAAGTTGAAGAAAAACGTAAGGGGGGTGAATACGTTTCCATTTAAAATCTTAAAATGTTTCGTATCAAATTGCTGATCAAGCGTGACACAATACGATGAGTGTTCACATAATAATACATCATTTCACAACAATACAAACCAATACACAAATGCAAGTATAAATATAAAGCAATAAATGCGAGTATAAATGCAAAGAGATAAGTGAAAAGGGAAATGCAAACCGGACAACGCCCACGATGATTTATTAGTGGTTCGGTCACGAAATACCTGTCGCAACTACTCCACTCCCCTAGTAACACCCCAACTCGAGAGTTACTTCACTAGCCAACAAGCTCCTTTATGGCAGAGAAAACCGTACACAACTTTCGCTTATATCAATTTCCGACACTAAGCTAGATGTCGAGTTCTAAACTGAGCTAGAACCAATCTAAACATTACTTCACAACTTCTTCACTACTTTCACCGACTTGCAACAACACCAACATCACAACCACACAACTGTCTTCAACATCCTTAGTATTCTCACCACACTACTTCACTACTTCACTTCACGACTTCACTACCCTTCATAACTTTTCTATACCCCACTTTACAACTTCACTTCAACTAGACACTACTTTGATCACACCGATCTATCTAAACTTCCTATGATCACCACGATCTAACAACTATACACACCATGATCAAGCTATTACACAAGTTTGGAATACATAGACTCGATTTATACATTGTGAATGTAAGACATGTCACGAATGCACTAACTAACCTACATAACTTCATATCTTAATGATAACGAAGGTTCTTCTCTTGCACTTGAATGGATGGATGATTGGATCACATTTTATACAAGCTTATAATAAGTTAAGTGATTAAAAGAAAATGGTTTAAAAGGAGGTTTTTGATCAGATAAAACTGTGTGCAAAGAGATGAGAAAATCCGTGAAAACAGTCCACTATTTATAGGGAAAAATATTAATTTTTTATTTGGGTGGTCCCCTTAATTATACAAGGACGGTCCCCTTAATTATGGCAGTCACCTTAATTAATTAAGGGGGCTGCCCATTTTTCAGACGCTTCTTTTTTTGTCTTTTTGTGGGGAAGATTTTTCTGAAACTTTCTAGCCGTTTTTGGGTACAAAATTTGAATTCAAAATATTTATTTTGAATAAACATGTTCTTTATAATACCAAAAATATTTGTATATGTTTAAAAGATGTTTGTCCCATTTATAAAAAATAAAAGGTATGGAAAAATATAAAAACTTTCTTCGATCAATCACAAATTAAAGTTTTGTATTGTTCATAGGACCTTTAGTGAATAACGTCGGATGCTAACTTAAATTGTTGTTTGAAGAAAACTTGAGACGTTCCCGAAAGATGGTTGACGAATGGAATGATGATTTGTAGATTACGAGAAACTTAAGCACTTTACTTTATGTGTTATATATTACCTGTTTTTGTCTCACCAAAACATAAAGAAGAAGTTATAGATTAAATATCTTAATATTTCAACCAGAATCTCCCCCTTTTTGATGATGACAAAATATTTAAACCTATAACGTTATAGTAAAATGTAAAAAGTTAATGATTACACTTCTTTTCCCCTTTTTGTCGAAACAAAGGTGGATCTCCTAACAGACTATTTACTACACTTCTAACCTTCAATTATCAAAAAGGCCGAGCTTGCATCATCCTAAGTGAATCTTGATCTATCAATACCCTTTAAATAATGACATCCCTTGAACAATGACTCAAAGCGGATCCTGGATCAAATTAGTGCAAAACTCTTAACCTACAACAATGTAAGTTTACGTGCAACAAACATAAAAAAGGGATAAAATACATACCATATCAAGAAATGTGTAGATGTCTAAAATGGTTGCAAACGTAATGGCTTGGACATTTGCAAATGCTCCCCCTTAGTGTATGCTCTCCCTTGATTGGAGCACCAAGAAATTGAGTAACAAAAAAGTGCTACAAAACAAAGTTAGTAGAAAAAATGCACATATATATAATGATGATATATATATATATATATATATATAAATATATAATATATTTATATATATATATGCAAGTCACCTTAGTTGGGGGAACAAAACATTGTATGTTTTTAGGTGTAATGCACCTAAAGTTGGCACTAAATACAACAACTTAAAAAGAAATATAAATGCTTAAGACATGTAAAAGGTTTTAGAACCAATGAATAAAATTGACCGACACAAGCTTTAAGGCCTAAGACTCAACAAAACACCGACTTAATAAACGAGAACAAACTGTTGTTTATTGAATTGAACCAACTAGTATAATGGAGAATATCAATCATCTTACAAGATAATGATTTTGAAATTCGGATAACATCATCAAGGTTTGTATTGAGAGATACCTAATTAGTTTCTTTGTTAAGGTAAATAAGTATGGCTTTTCATGATTTGGGTGTTTAAGATAAACAAGATAGTAAGACTGTATGTCGAACTAAATGTTGACGATAGGATGAATTTTTCTAAACTATAACCCTAAATGTAACATTTAAACTTAGACGAATGTTACCAAATATCTTGGAGAGATATGCCAAAATATATACTCTAAAAGAGTAAAAAAATGAAAATGATACGTTCTTTAAAACGAAAAAAATGAAGAAGGATGAGCGTGAATGGAAATACAAGGTGATGAGAGAATGTTGTTTTATTATTGTGAGAGTTGTATGGCTAAGAGGTTTGATAGGAACCATGTAGTTTTGATTAATGGTCAAACAACTAGCTTTCTCTACTTGGAGATAGAGGTGGTGTTGTCGAGTTTGGTTTGTCACTTTGAGGTGGAGCTTGAGTGTGACATAACATGTGAATTGATTTGGGTGGGATAGGAAATAGAGATTGAGACAACTTTGGTTGATGTGGGAGTGGTCCTTAATGTAAGGATTTGGTAATGCTTGATTGGGGTGATTGTTTTCTTGAGATGGTTCATGATAAGGAGTGAGTGGTTTTGGCATTGGTGTAGGTGACCTTACATTGAGCTCATTGGATGTGTTATAAAGGTTTAGTTTCTTCTTCTAAATGGGCTTCACACTCATTTTGGCTACCCTTGATGGTTTAGATGTGGGTTTGTTAGGAGATGTCATTGGTGAGGATGATTATGATGATGATGACAAAAGGTTGACAAATACGGTTTAGATTAATATATCGTTTGACAAAGGTGGATGATTTGTGAATCCATGAATTTTGTTGGGTGTTTTGAAGGTGGATAAGTGAAATGAGGTGGTAGTACTTTTCATGTTTGCCTATTTTGGTGACTCAACAACACTTGAAGGTTGAATATCTTCTTTATGTTCTTCACTTGCTCAAAAGCAGAAATGAACAAATGAAAGACACGACATAGTGATGACTCAACAACACTTGAAGGTTGAATATCTTCTTTATGTTCTTCACTTGCTCAAAAGCGGAAATGAACAAATGCTTATAAGTGTCGAGATATGAGGATGAGACGCATTTCATTACGAAATTCACTTGACTTTTGACAACATAGGCACACATGCTTATGAGTGTCGAGATATGAAGATGAGACACATTTCATTACGAAATTCACTTGTGGGGAATGGTTACATGGTGAATCTTCTTGTGAAGATGACTAGGTGGATGACTCGAGGTTGATAGTAGTAAGGATGACTCGGTTTTTCATTTCACTTTGGTGATTTGGGGATGTACTAGAACTAGTGATCACTAACAAGAGTGAATGATAGTTATGAGGTTTGAGTATATGGTAGAAGTGTATCTTGTGGTTTCTAGTGAATAAGAATCACCTATGTGAGTTCTTGAGAGTGTTTGGTTAAAGGATATATGTGAAGATGTGTATTTTCCCTTCCTTTCTAATTCGTGCTCATCCGGACATAAATTGTGGAATAAAAAGAATAAGTGAAGAGAAATAACGATAGAAGTGATGAGCTTGACAATGTCATGACAAATGACGGTTAGCATAAGATGAACTTCATCCGCGAAGTTATGTAGCTCTTCTCGAGTATTGCGAATGTTCATAGAACAATCACACGACGAGGTACGAGGTTGTCTTAAAGGTGGCAGCGGAAATATGGATGGAAGATATTAACCATCAATATAATAATAGAGACATGACAAAGGTTTTTGTGAAACGACTTAGACATGAACAATGAGTGACATTTTAATTTGCATTTCACGAATTAAAAATGCTTAAACATTTCGGATGAAATGATTAAGTTGTCAAGATTTATCAGAATGTATCTAATAGTAACAAGACTATTAAAATGAGAATGACATGTTTATGAGATTTGTTTTATCATTCCTAGACCTAGACTTAAAAAGGTTCATGTTTGAGTGGTTTAGTGAGGATGCCGGCGATGTTGTCTTTCGACGAAACTTTTTCGATGAAGATATTTCCTTTTGGACATTGTCACGAAGGAAATGATGACAAATTATGATGAGTTTTCTATCCTAAGATCGATGGATAATGTTCAATCCTCATTGTGTATGAGGTGAGCATGACGATAAACCATCGTGACATTCCTAAGGGAATGGAAAAGACTAACGGACGTGAAAGTACTTAGTCTTAAGGTGTGTATATTAAAGATGCTATGAATCACTTATGTAGAAAATTGTAAGACCTTTGTCACACGAAGGTTGATGTAAGCTTTTAGCTTTAGGAAGAGCATTTTAACATGTGTTGTTAAAAGGCTTGAATATGAACTTTCGGATATGACCTTTAACGTTTGCGATCGCAAGTTAAAGATACTTGAATAATTTGGATGAAATATTTAAGTTGTCAAACCTACTTGGAGGAGTGTTAGACATGTTAACATTTAGCATTTAAGAGCATGTGTCATTTAGATAAACTAAGAAATATTTTATCTAAATTGCTAGAAAAAGACAAATGCCTTTATAGTGGATATGCATTTAATATCTAAGCAATTAAACATTGAGCATCAAGATCACGAAGACATATAATTACATTAGATGTGAAAAATTAATCATCTTGAAACATTAAAGCACATATGTGAGGTGCATTGTGTCTAGATTGACTAAGGAAAAGCCTAATTTCTACGTGCTTAGTGTGTACTCCTAATGATATACAAAGTCTATCGATGTAGACTATCATTAGGTATATTTAGGAAGAGCCATTTAATCAAATTAGTGAATGAATATGAGACTATCACTAGTGGTGCTCAATTCAGGTTAAACACGACCATTTTTACGGGTTATACACCGAACCCAACTTCACTCGTTAGATAGGCACTAACAAGCCATAAAAAAAGGCTACTAACCAAACCATTACATAGGAATGACATACCATTCTTATGACTAACAAACCAAAACTACTTTCTACCATGACTATTTAGGCGGATATCATACTGATCACAAAAGGCTTGCTCTTGTGGTGTTAAATCATAAACCTGGGTCCTATAGCATTCATAGCAGTCCAAATCGTCTTCTAAGCTATCCATAAAACCTCCACCATATATACCATCTGGCATGTAAACTTCCTCATCATCATCAGAGTCATCATCATCCAAGCTAGTGAATTTACTGGATGAAGCCTCTTTACTTGCCTTAATCTTGCATTGGTTTTTCTGGCTTCGATGCCACAACCAATTGTGGTAAATTTCAGGTTTCTGTGCATCCCAGACGATCTATATCCTTGTTCATTTTTGTCAGGTCTCTTACAAGAAAAGACATTACTGTCTACATATCAGGCAATCTGCTAGATTCCATGAATAATAACGTTGGTTGTGTAAGCTACAAACATCGGTGCCTGTTTTTACTTTTTTTGTTTCCAACAACTATGCATTTCTCAAAAGTCTTTGACCGTTCATTCTCGAACGCGGAGCACGTAATTATATTTAAGATAGTTTGTGCGAATTGCTCGCCTTCTTTATGGCTGTTCTAGGCAGTTGATTAGTTTGTGTGCAAGATATATCATGGAGGGCAGGGTTAGGTGTGGATTAGTCATCCTTTTCTGATTTGTGTAGGGATCTCTATACGCGTTTATGTGTAGCCTTATTGTGAAAAGCTATATCAATCTCGCGCACGCAATAAGAGGTAGACGTATAGTTGGGCCACGACATTTACTCGCATATTTGATTTCGCTACCGACTTGGACTCTCAGCATCTCTCTTTCTCCTCACGCTGAATATAATTAGTGTTAGTGTCGTCTCACTGCTTATCTGTGTCTCTCTATCCTAATTCCTAATACTCTACTGTAGACATTTTCATTTTATGCTACCCATGATAACTTTCATTTATACCACCAAACAGTCCTCCACCAATCTATATATATGAGTTTTGTGCTGGATAGCCTTTTGTGCTACTAAGGGGGACTGTAGTGAAGAGATGATGACAAATATATATTGTTAGTGGATATGAAATCAAGAAGAGTTGAGCATGGAGTTGTGTGAAACTAAAAGTAAAAGCCCGATTTGTGGTAGCTTAAACCAGACGTTATTCCTTGCTAATCCATATATAATGTATTTCCAACATCATACACACAACCACCCCCCCACCCACCCAAACAACCACTCCCTCACCCCCAGACTCCACCCACGCCCCCCCCATTTCCCCCCCGCCCCCCCTTCGTCGCCCCCCCCCCCATGCCATAAACTACCTTGATTTTGAGAGTTTGCTTCCTCGTTCACAACCATTGAGTCAACTTTTTTCTCATTATCCTTACCATAGCTTTTGACAGGACTACTCACATTCAGACCTTTGTCCAATTCAGATTCCTCCTCCTTAAGATTCGCAAAGGAATTCTGAGTAGGGACATCTTCATCAATATGATCCAGATTACCACTTCTATTTTATTTAACCGAACCTTTCTTAAAGCCATTAGCTTCTTTAAAAGAATCACCTTTACCTTTTCCTGGTTGAGCAACCAACCTATATTTAAGATTAGGATTGCACTCGAATTCCACTCAAATCACTTCCCTTGTATATTTGTCATCCTTTTCATTCTCAATAGCCATCACAACTTCATGTTGTGAGTGACTCTGCACTAAATTACAATAGAGCCACGGTCAAAAATAATACGTTCCCCGATATGTCACACATTGAGCTAGTAATCGCGTCTATCATATTAGGTTGCCTATTATGTAAAAAGTAGCGATTATTCAGAATCAAAAACATCCCAGAGTAAGCAAGAACTGGCACATTAAACAAACTTAACCCACACCGGTACTTTATTAACCTCACCTTTCTTCAATGATAACTTGGACGACCATTTGGATAAAAGTATAGGCGAGTTACGGATCATCCATGGTCCCCTTTGTAATACACGTTCCAAACCCTCTTTAGAGTCAAATTAGAGAATGAATATGAGACTATCACTAGTGGTGCTCAATTTAGGCTAAACACGACCATTTTTACGGGTTATACACTAAACCCAACTTCACTCTTAGAAGCAATTCAACCGTTAGGTCAAATTGAATTTCTAGTGCAACAGATTCTCTAGTAGATTTTATGTGTGATTAAAATAGACCATTCAAATAACTTCCCCCAACACTACATAACATGCCCACCCAATAAGAAATTCTTATATTTTCCTAATGGAAGTGTAGCAAAGATAAATTGTATTATCTTTTAAATAGAGGGCCTAACCAATGACTCGACTAAAATTACTTTAATTCTGGTTCGCATAATCTAATCAAGATGTGTGAAATTTAAGATAAGCAGTAAGCAGAAGATGTTTTATCTTTTGTTCATGATCTATTAGGTTGTTTGGTTTCGATTACATATCTGCTGATTTAATGGATGTTCTTATTTTAAGTCAATCTTACATTGTGTAGTTGGCGCATGTGATATTTTATCGTGTTTGGTTTGTTAAAAGCCAAAGATTTGTGTTTATTTGTGACATGGGGACAAAAATAGTTAATTGAGAGTGTTTTAAAAATTCTCTCCATTTCATGTCATGTGAAATGAATCTCATCAATATTATTTATCTTAATTGAGTTTGTGATTCTTTAATGATAAATAATTGAAAAGAGACATATTTTATTTTTTAAACAAATATGTTTTTCTAAAATTATTATTCTTATCAATGTTGTATATCATAATTAAATAAGTATTTGAATAAATGTATTTTTACTTGTTTATGCATTGACACATATTTTGATAGGTTATTTTTCAATTCTAATAACTTATATTTTTCAAATTATATGTAGTGTATTTTCTTGTAACACAACTATTTATGCTACGAAGAAAATAAAATATGCATTAGGATATATTATTATCTCTTTATCAATGTTTAATATGATAAGTCCTTAATATCTTCAAAACATAATGTTTCCCAAACAATCATGTTATCCTAGTGAAATAAACAAGAATATTATTCTATTTAGAATTGAGTTAGAAGTGAATTTAGCTTTGAGTTGTGTTTTATGTTGTATGAGCAAAGTTTAAATATATTGTTAGTTTTCTCGTGTTTGGTTTTTCAGAAATGACACATTTACCAATTGCATTGCAATGTAAATTGCTTGAATATTTCGGACGAAACATTCAAGTCGTCAATCCTACTTCATTGTGTATTTTATGCATGTATAAAACATTTAGTCTAATATTTGGAAAACACAGCATTGGACAAAGTAGATCACTATGGTATCATCAACACAACGTGTGAGTATGATCCGTGCAATATTCTTTTTATCTATAAAGGATGTAATTATTTTCATATCAATCTAGTGTGATTGAGTATGTAGATCCAAGATAATATCTTTTGTTATATATTCATATAGTCTTGAAGCTAAATAAATAAAAATCCAATTTCATGTCCATACAAAAAAACTTGTCAATTAGATTCGATAAATATATCAACCATAATTTGAATAATGAATCGGTATATACTCGATATATTTCTTGACCCTCACGAACACTCATTTAAAAGAAAATAAATAAATATTTTAATAGTGTGTTTCATTAATCCTAAGATTATTCGTGAGAATAAGGTTAATGAATGATGAAAAGTTAACTTATTGCTTCGTGATTGTTATATATTTTGATTATGTGAAAGACTATTTATTGTTACGTACAATGTGCACACTTTTGACAAATCATAAGCATTATTAAACACAACTCTTGTAAAATGCTATATAAAATAAAATTAGGTGTGTTATGTTGGATCAATTCAAACACACGCATAGTTCAAAAATACATTTTCTTTTACTTAAATACTACTATATTAAAATGATCCATTTTCTCTTGTTTAAACAACCTAAGGTCAACCAAGGTAAGTTGTTGAAAATATTTAAAACGTTATTAAAAATAAGATTAAAATCATTAGAACAATATTTTATGTGGACTCTGCTCTTAACACATTTAATAATATACTTGATAAGTTATTGAACTCTTATTCCTAAGTGCATTCCCATACTCAAAAAAATTTACAAGATGTTTATGTAACATTTTTAAATTAAGTGATCTATGCCTATATGTGATGCAAGAATAATTTCGCCATTTTAATGCAAGAAACCTAGCATAAGTTCTAGTTAGGCATCATTCGGAAAACTATCTATAAACGAATAGTGTACATGGCACATGTGCTTAGATATTTAATTAGTTAAATTTCAAATTGCAACGATCATTTAATATTTTATATTAGCAAAATTAAGACACAAAGAAGTGCACATAATCATATAGCCTAACACATAAAAGTACTTGTCGTCGTTTTGTGTATTAGATACAATAATGTATACTTAGCTCGGTTTTGTTTGAAAACGAATTAGTTTCCTCCCCATTAAAAAAACTAACCAATTTTAATATTTTTGAAAAGTTAATTACATCATTTTTCAAAGGTATACCAACTAGAAATGCCGACTCGAAGGAAAAGGTAAAATACAAGTTTTGCGTCAAAACGACACACAAATTTTTGACCACTATGTAGTATTTTGCATTTCTGATTTACTTAAGTTTGGAATAAATACTTAGAAGTATTTTTAAACGAAAGTAGACTTAATTATCTTTAAAATGACGGGTGACACGACTTCTACGGACTTATGGTTGATTTTATATGCATTTTTAAAGTTTTCAAAAATCTGTCGAATTAGACAGGTGGCCCCCTGATTGATAAGGGGGCCGGCCAGGAGCTAAGGGGGCCGCCCTTTGGAGATAAGGGGGCCGGCACCTGACACACAGATTCAAAATTTTTTTATTTTTTTTGTACAAAATCATTTAGTGACTTAACGTAAAGATTTAGAACGTACTAAGTTTGATACCGAACATAAAACACTTATTTTGAACATTATTTTTACTTCGATCTAGTATACTAAGTGTACTTAACAACAAAACTAATACAAATTAAGCAACAAAACACTTTTCATATTTAATTCCCCTTCAAGGGTAATTTGATACATAGATCGTGCTCCATTTTTAAAACCATTTGTTTTGAAAATTTGAGTGGCGTGGCTCTGATACCAATTATGGAAAAACGTAGAGGGGGGGTGAATACGTTTTTATTTAAAAACTTAAAGCGTTTTGTATCAAATTATCGATCAAGTTGAACGCAATATGAGACATGTGAATAATACATCTATATTCATTAGAACATGTCATGGCAATATAAGCATAATCACAATACTAACTTCTATCCATAACACAATCATCATTCAAATAAAATAAGCAACAATCATCACACATCTAGATCTAATGCTAATATAAATGTAAGGCGATAAGGTAAATAAAGATGTAAAGCGAAAGGTAAAAGAAAGTGCAAACTCGACACGATAATTTATAGTGGTTCGGTCACGAAGCTCCTCTTCGCCCTACTCCACTCCCCGAGTACCCAACTCGAGAGTTACTTCACTAGTCAACAAGCTCCCTTCTTGGCGCGGAAAACCACACAGCGTTGATTATATTATTTTCCAATACTAAGCTAGATGTCGAGTTCTAATCCTAGCTAGAACCAATCTATCACAACTTTTGTATTTTAAGGACTAAAATACTAATCGCACTACTTCACTACACATCACAACTTCACTTCCCTTCTGTTCGACTCAATAAATTGAGGCTAACAATCTCCCCCGAAGTGAGGTCTTGAACATGGGAACGAGCTTCCTTTATTGACTCAATAAAATTGAGGCTAACAATCTCCCCCGAAGTGAGTTCATTGATGACACTCCTTCATGAGATCAGTGAGATTGCTTTTGTCGTTTAAGCTCGAGTGTTCTTGGTCTTTGTCTTCGTTATTTGTTGTAGGCTTGTTCCTTCATGCTTTGCGATCTTGACTTTGAGCCTTTGTCATTGTCTTTATCGTCTTTGCCATCTTGCGATCTTGTGTCTTTGACCAACATGCTCATACTTTTGCATTATCTTGAAAGCTATAAATCAGAGTTAGCGGAAGTCTTTGTCTTTAAATCTTGAGCTTTCTAGATAGTATGTCTTCGTAGATTGAGCATTTGAATGGGATTGAGGTTGTCGTTACCACCGTTTGACCTGCAGGTTTACGTTAGTGATAAACGAGAAAATTGATTTGAAAATCAATCGACGTGTCACTCGTTAAAGAGTTTTTGTAACACATCGAGAGTGTCATGTTTTTATCAAAATTCATCAACCGATCCATTCATTTACTCGGACCAATCGATTCCAGTTGGTCACAAGTTTGATTCATATAGAATCTCGCAAGTCACCTACCAAGAGCTTGTTTGATGATGACACTGGGAAGGGATTTCCATTCGTCATGTGAATACTAAAGAGTATCACTCTGAATGTTTGGCAAATATCACAAAATGATATTGCGTAAAGACTCTTGGTTACTGCTTGTGAACCTGATGTATGGTCAACAAGTGTTTGAATAGATGTGTCCTAACGAGATTTTTGATGTGATCTCATTGTCTAGACTCGATTTGTGCATTTTGATGTGTTAGTACCGGAAGGCTTGGAAGCAGTTTGTCCTCCTATTCAATATCAACAATCTCGGAGTGAGATGTCAATAGATAACGTGTGTATCTCCGTGACAAATGAGACAAGTTTCTATTGAGAGAAACCCGAATGGCTGGGAAGGGTTGTGCATTGCATCACTGGGTCCATGATGTCGTTTTCAATGTCAGCAATCAACTTGTGATTCTGACAGACATATGTATTGACCCGGTTTCTGCCTTAAGTTTGTGTGGAGGGATTTTTCTTTAGGACCTTTATCCATACATTTCCTTTTCTCTCATTCTTTCAACGCATTCAATGCATTACCAAGACGTCATTAATAACCCTTGTTGTGATTGGTTCCGTGTTAATCAATCTTTGTCGGCATTTTTTCTATATCTTTCATATCCTATCATACTAAGACTCGCTTTTCTAACTTTGGATTATCTTGGGTGGATCCTCCAGTTCTGGTTGGATCATAGGATTGATTCCTAACCTAACCACCTTATGACTTCAGAATCGTCTTGAAATTAGATGTTGTCTGGTATTAAGAATCGAAACCATCATAAAACCTTTGTTTCTTGTTTAGGCCCATTGAGTCGAATTAGATCATAATTTTAAATAATGTTCTCCCATATTTTAATTAATAAGCACTTAGTTTTTGAAAATACCTCGTGATTAAATTATGGTCTTGAAAAAATATGTAGCGAGAAATATGGTACAGAATGAATGGTTTGGAAACATTTTGATAATGTTTTGATACATAAGAATGTCGTTTTTGATGTATCCAAAAACATTAAAAACTTTGTTTTTCGAAAAATCACCCTCAAAAAATAGGGACAAATGAAAATTTGTTGTATTTTGAAAACATCGTGAGGTTGGAGTGTTGAACACACAATTTGAAACGATTGGAAATTGTATCGAGGAAATTCTTGATAAAACTGTGTTCAACTTTTTGAAAAACCAGGATGTTAGAGGGACTCTCTTCTACAGTAAGGGTAAGCGCAGACTGAAACGTACACCTCTCCTTTTCTTGAGCTAAAGAAAATTGAATGTCTTGTAAGAACGTCATCAAGACCGAGAAACGTAATTTTCTCGTTTGGTGAGGATAGAAAGTTATAAACTTTCCTTTATTTGAAGTTGGGTTATTTACTGATATTTGCACATAAGCCATTTAGAAAATTAGAAAATGAATGTTTTGATAACTATTTGTGAATTCATGTTCGAAATTATGTTACACACACGTGTCAATGATAATCGACAATTTCTAAGCACGTAAATGTTATCGTTACAAAGAGACATGTCGAGAAGATTCTTTTGAAATTTTCTGTTTTTTCTGATTTTTATATATTTACCTGTTGTCCTCGGCATTGCTCTCTGCTGGTGGCAATTTTGTAATTCCAACTCGTGTCGTGATTGTAGCTGTCTTGATGTCTAGAGGAAACCAACTTTTGTGAAAACACAAACTTTGAACTTGACGGTCATTGCTGTTGGTTTGAAATTCCGAGTTTGAACGGTTATAATCAGAAGTCATTTGATGAAGAACGATGGCCCTGAACTGATGTGAACAGACATTCATTTTTCATTGAGGGACGGTCGCCCCTGAAGTGTTATTCTTCAGCAGACGCCTTATCGTGCGAGCCGGAGGCTTGAACTGCTTTGTTTCAAACCATAATTTGACGTGAAGACGAGGCTTGATCTGTTTTGTCAATCGTCTTTTGCTGGAAAGAACGAGGCTTGAATGTTTTGTCCAATCGTCATTTTGGTTCATCAGATCTCATCTTTGTGAAACCATTCTGGCACTGTGGTTTCTTGATATCAAAATTTCAGGCAACAATCACTCTGAGATTTTTCATGCTTTTCATTGTATAGTGATCTGCAGTTATGTCAATTCTTTGTTGCTTTTGACCATTGAATGACGTACCTGCACTTTAAACCAGAGATTGTTTGCATGCATGAATATGAGGGATATCTACTATTGAACCATGCGCGGGTTCATTGTAACCTTGCCCGTTGCAAGAGTTTGAGTAGCTTTCCAGTTGGAACACACCTAAGACAAAACAGTCTTGAGAATTATACCCGTGTTGGTTGCCACTCCTAAGACAAGATCTCAGGTATGTCCTTGTTTTCTCAGGACAGTGGTATTAGTCTTTGTGTTGTGAAACCTATGTCCTGTTGAGATCCTGTCTTTGGTTTCTTAGAGCACTGACTTTTCTTAAGGGCATATATCCTCTTGTTGTATTATGGATTTTGCTTCCTTATTCTGTGCAGTGGCACTAGGATTTTGCAACCCTTGGAGAGGTATTCTAAGAAGCATTCATCATGATTTCGCACTGTTAAAGGCACTTTATGCATGTAGGACCTTGCAAAGTCATTGACTTAAGAAAGGCTTTTGTTTCATATGTTCTCCGAAGGTGAACATCTTTTGTTTGAAAACCGAACTATCATTGATGCTTGCATTCCTAGGTTTTGGTTAAACCATTTGCACTAGATGTTGGGTTAATCTAGCAGGATTAATCATACTAGGTTTTACTTTCCACTTCTTTGTCTTTCTGACGTGTGCACTTTTTTAGCTTTCTCTAGGTAGTAGTTTATGAACCCATGTCACATTTGAGCCTACTTTTTCCCTTGGTGACTGATGTGACCCATGCATTGGGCAATTCCTGGATGGGGCCATGTTGCAACACATTGGTTGTTTCGAACTGCTTGTTTTCTTATCTGAGCAAATTCGTTGATTGGAAGTGTTTTAAAACCAAACCATCGACACATTTAGTTTTATTACGACTGTTTCTTTTTGAAAACTTCTCATGTCAGGAGAATTTGGAAAAAGGAGTGAGTCGGTTTTTCTCCAAACTGATGTTTTGGAATTCGTTGAGCATTGGTATGCGAACAAAGTGGGTTTATTAAACTGAGTTTCCACCGTCTTTCCCTTGCAAGTTTCTCGATGAGTTTCTTTAAATCACTTATTACACAGTTTCTTGTCTTGCATTTGAGACTTTCAAATCTTGTATTAATGATATTGTTCACGTTCTTTTTATCGAAATACATTTGTGCATTTTCCTTTGCAAAACTGGGTTGTTATTTCATCTGTTCTTTACAATGTATGTAAAGAAGTTCAAGAGAAATTGAGTGTTTTTTCAAGTTTAGCAAACTTTTTAAACAAATTATTACTGAACTTCTTGTTAACTAGGATTCACGTTTGTTTCGAAAGCTTTTGTGCAAGACATTCACATTCTTTGGACTTTATGAAGATATAAGCATTGCAATTTCAAGTATTAGCATTTAATCAGACAGAGATTGCAAATACGAACATGTAACATCTTTAGACTCACACTCTTAGAGAAGTAGATATATATGTGAAAAATCAGCTTTCTGATTCATGTTCGTCAAGTTCCTTTCAAGGGAATTAACGTACTCCAAATCGTCATTCATTTTCCTTTTTTAGTCATGATAAAACATGACTGTCTAGTTTGTTTTGTCTGAAAGAGGCATTAATAAGGATTGTTGATTCAAACTTTTCCATACTCTGGCAGGTTGGGTATGGAAATGCACTACTCGTATGATTAGACACACGGTTGTTGACAAATATGTTCTAATGTGATGTGACAGTTTGTTTGTCCATTTCATTATAAAAGTAGTCTACATTTAGACTAAATGGGTTTAGACTTGGGTACGAAAGCCAACGTTATTAGCATATATTTGGCTTTGTCCTAACAAAACGTTTTCTCACATTGTCTTCCTAACTTCTTTTAGGGTTCCAAGTCTGATCAAGATAGGCTTTGGATGGTGGTTTGAAAGTTTCATAAAGACTGTTTTGATATGTGTAATTATATGGTTTCACTGTGTCTTTATCCAATTTTGATCTACTCTCCTTTTCAAGAGTCACTGTCTATACCCCCGTCGGGCAAAAATTTTGTTTGCCAGGATCAGAAGTATCATATGGGATCTCATACAAACGAGGCTTATAGATTGAGCTGCTTGAGGTACTTTGGATTTAGCAAGGTTGATCTACATGATGATACGTTGCGCAATTGGGTGCTAGCATGTGAATGGTTGTAATTGGACTGATTGCGTTTATTAAAGAATTTCATTAAAACTTTATTTGATTTGTCCATTTCAACATGTTGTCAATGTCTTTTCCTTCCTTAACCTTTAAATCCGAAATAACCTTACTTTTCTCTTTGAGTTGACCTTCAAATTGTGACCTAGTTAACAGACTCTTTTTGACTAGCTCATCGTGTTTCTGATTGACAACTGAAATTTCATAGGTTTTAGTTTTTAAACCCTCTTTTATGTCAATGTCTTTAAGAGCTAATAGTCCTAGAGTTTCATTTAACTTTGTTTGAAGTATTTTATAATCACTCGTTAGGTCATTAAGGGCCGTGTACTTCTCAAGCTCAGTCTGTTTGGTCTGAAGTGCAATCAGAGAACTATCCCGACTGCTAGTAGCCTCCCCCAGAGCCCTACTAGACTCATCAAGGTTAGTTTTGCACTCCTTCAGTTCTTGAGTTAATGATGCGTTTGCTTTCTTTAATTGCTTTAATACCGTTTTGTTTTCCTCCGTATCAAGAGTCAAATTAGCAATTAAATTAGCAAGCGCAGCACGCTCATCAACACATTCAGCCGCATTTTGATCAACCTGATTATCATTAGTACATATATTTGATGAATCAGGAATGACATTGCTATCATCCTTCTCCAAAACATATGTGTCGTTAATGGATTCAGGTTGCTCAGAATGTCGTCTCACATTGGCAAACACATCATTTTCATCATGGTTTTGTACCTGTTCCAATGGCTGACTAGTAGAACTGGATTCTTCAGGTGAGACCTCCTGAATCTTTGCCATGTAACTGTAATGTGCTTCCAATTTCTGTTTATCAATCTCTTCATCTGATACAATCCCACTGCTTGTTTCATCTCCTGAACTTGTAACCGATGATTGAACCTCTTGAACCTTGCACTGTTGAATCTGCAACTGTCTTTCACTCAACTTTTTCAACGTCATCTTAAGCTCTTGCTCATGACTTGCTCTTTCTATTATACATTGCTCAATGGAGTTCATGTTCTGGATGATTGTTTCCTTGAATGTTTGAGCTGTCATTTTAGTGTAATCTCTGAAGTTTTCTCTTACTTCTCGATCTGATGAAAAAGATCTTGAATAAATATCGAGAGGCTTTAACAAGTCAGAGTTAATGAACCTTTCAAACTGTACTTTGATCACACTTAGAGCGGATTTGGAATCCATCTCGTGAAGTGTTTCTGCATTGAGAAGTGTTTCTAAGTTATTCATGTGTTGAGATAACTGAAACTTGAAGGTTCTGACACTATCACCAAAGAGTTGTGCAAAAGCTTGTTGATACAATATACTCTGTCTTTCGAGAAGTTGAGTGGTTGATTTAAGTGCATTTAATTTGTTCAAGGAGTTTTCTTTGAAAATCTTTGCTTGCATCTGCAGTTTCTGTATCTCTGGTTCCTCTAAAACTGAACCCGAAGATGAAGTAACCTTTGTTCCCATTTTATCGTGAATTATGAAGTGTGAAAATTTTGTTGGATCTTAAGTGGATATGATGTGATTGATGTTGTGGTTTTGAATACAATAGACGTTCACGGGATTTTACAAGTCTATGATTAGAACCGATAAAAATTTAACGGGATTTTACAAAATCAATAGAAAACCGTGAATGATTTGATTCGGAATCAGCGGCCAATGATTTAATTGTATAAAAACAGATAATTTTCTGGCTAGGGTTACAGCAGATTGTTTAAATAGGCTCACCAAACTGAAACGGGCCTAAAAATACAGATGGGCCGTGAGCTAGAACAAAAACAAGTCTAACACAAATTCCAAAAAAATGAAAAATGTCAATAACTCATAGTAAACGAGGGTTTTGGGCCTCGAAAAATCCGTATGGTTACAATGTAATCCGTCTCGTTTTTCTCTTCGATTTGAGAGGTCACGGGCCTGAAACGGACTTACGGATCAAAAGTTATGGCTGTTTTACTGAAACCCTTTTCCGCCACCTAAAAATTCTTAGCAAACCGCTGCCAATTAGTAACTCGCCGCCTAAATAAAATAATCAAACCGCTGCCTTCCTTTTGATAAGCAAACCGCCAAGGACTTAAGCAACTCGCTGTTTGGTAACTCGCCGTTTAGCAACTCGCTGTTTAGCAACTCGCTGTTTAGCAACTCGCCGTTTAGCAACTCGCTGTTTTAACTAGCAACTCGCCGCTTATTAAAATAATCAAACCGCTGCCAAGTCTGACTAACTCGCCGTGAATAAGCCAACTCGCTGCCTAGTTTTAAACAAGTAACTCGCCGGCAAGAAAATCAATAAAGTAGTCAAACCGCCATGAAGAACTTCAAGTACGAATTGAGCATAATTAACCAAATAAGCTTTCTAACCACGAATATAAGCTACAACCATACTATATTAAGTGTGTATAACAAGATTAAACACACATAAACTCGTATATCATTGAGGATCTTCAAAAACCAAGCAACTCTCCACGAAGAACATAGAAGAAATTCGAACCTTTAATCTTTGTAATCGAACTTGGAGCTTGTAGATCACATGTCATAGAAACAATATACCTTCCTTAGCATTTATAGCATGAAAAACAACACGATTAACCAACCAAATGAGCTCAATATATGATTTTGAGCCGTGGGGTTTTAGAGCAAAAATAAGCCACGAATTTTGAGCTTATTAACCACACAAATCAAACACGAATCCACCCTTTGCTCTGGTACCAATTGTAGGATCCCGTAACACTTCACTTCATACAATCGATCACGAAATCGGAACTAGAAAGGAGAAAGAGAGAGTTGTTCTAGAGAGAGAGTTTAGAGAGAGAGAGATGAGAGAAAAGAAAAAAGGAATTATATTAGAAAATGAACAACTAGCTTTTTCTAAATAAGAAAAAGCTTATATACCCCGTCACGTTAAAGGTACGCGCGGGATATTTAACTAGGACCCGGGCTCGGGTTTTGCTTGGGATTAAACCCGAAACATATACAATATTAGATTCACTATCGAGCCTGATTCCCGATAATATCCTATTACAACGTTAACTAATTAGAGACCGAAGCTCCATCGTGGAGTGACCGAGCTTCCTTGTTCGACTCAATAAATTGAGGCTAACAATCTCCCCCGAAGTGAGGTCTTGAACACTGGAACGAGCTTCCTTTATTGACTCAATAAAATTGAGGCTAACACAAAGCTAATGTTTAAAGATAGTGACTTTGATGTGCTTGATTATGCAATGGAGACTGTTGAAGGTGGTAGTACTGCTGAATAAATTACTACTGCTGGGGATACACTTAATACTGCTAGTATTAATGTTAGTACTGCTGAACCTTCAAATGATAGTGCTGCTGGTCCTTCTACAAGTACTACTAGGGATATTTTTGAAGATGAGATGACAACTATTGCTGATACACTTGTGGCTATTAGGAGTGCAAGACCAAGGACAAACTAAGTAGTGATTCGTAATGTTGAAGAAGAACCAAGGAGAGCAACACCAGTACCAACAGTACAAAGCTAAGACAAAGGTAAAGGCAAGATGGTGGAACATGAACCTACTCCTAAGAACCCTAGAAAAGCTCAGATTCAGATAGATGAAGAGCTAGCTCAAAAGTTGTTTGAAGAAGAACAAGCACAGTTTGAGAGAGAGCAAAGGATTGCTAGGGAAAGAGTTGCAGAACAAGAGGCCAAGGATGCTGCATTTATTGAACAAATGGAAGATGTTCAAGCAAGGATGGATGCTAATGAGTTGCTAGCTGCAAGACTTCAAGAACAAGAAAGAGAAAAAATTCCTGTTGATGAACATGCTAGATTCTTGGTGGAAACCATTGCAGGAAGAAGTTCTTTACAACCCAGAGAGCAGTAAAGATTATAAACAGACCACCAACCAGAACTCAACTCAGAAACCAGATGATTACTTATCTGAAACACATGGGCAAGTACACTCACAATCAGCTGAAGAGCAAGAGTTTTGAAGAAATTCAAAAGTTATACAAGAAGGAACATCAATGGATTAATGATTTTGTTCCTATGAGTGATGACAGTGGAAAGAAAGATGATAGCAGTAGCAAGCAAGCAGAAAGTAGTAAGAAGAGACCAAGAGCAGAACATGATGAAGAGAGTGTCAAGAAACAAAAACTACAAGATAATGTTGAAAGGTTATTTGGATATAGTTCAAGGGGATGACATTGCTATTGATGTTGAATCATTGGCTACTAAATATCTAATAGTTGATTGGAAGACACACATTTTAACTGAAAATATGATGTATTATCAAATCATCAGAGCAGATAGAAGTTCTAAGAATTACAAAATATTTAGTAAAATGCCTGATGAATTTGACAGACAAGATGTGATGGATCTACACAGACTGGTAAAAGAAAATATGATACAACGAGTCAAAAAGGATATGACTTGTTGCTTTGGGGAGATTTGAAGACATTATTTGAGCCTTGTGAGAAAGATAAAGTCTAGAGGAATCAACAAGGCTACAACTTGATAAGCTAGAGATTATATAACACCCTGTGTTTTCAAGTCATTGACGACGTCAACAAATCCGCAGTGTACCTTTTGTATTGTACGCATTTACTT
>BQNB010036415.1:0-50151 GCA_026074375.1 Tanacetum coccineum | reverse complement strand
ACCGTCTTTTGAGCGTGTTTGTTGTTTACAGCCTGGTTGGAGGTCAGCAGGCTTGCAAACGAACCCGAGAGCCTACCAAATGGTTTCTGCTTCCCATTATTTATTTAAGCTTATTTTGGGCTTTTTTCCAACTTAGTTTTGTCTATATTTTGTAAGCTAATTGATCCAGCTTGTTCTTTAGTTTATGAGTTTATAAATAATAACCTTAAACATCTGAAAATAAGCTGGAAAAGTTAGGCTTATAAAGTATGGGTTAGAACCAAATAAGCTTGTAAGCCATAGAAATTAAGTTCAAACAGATATCCTTTTAATAAAGTGCCAATTTTTTTTCTTTGTGATTAGCATATGGCTGTAATAGTTTGATAATTGAGATGCTTTTTTAATAGATTTTAAGTTTTTCTAGAGAAAACTTACCGGAAAATAGGTTGAGTAAACAAGTATGCGTAATCGTAATCTGTTTGGCCTTATCCAAGCACCCGCAAAGGCTTTTATATTAGAACAAGATACAATAAAGCACCAGTTATGACTTTTCTACAAATACTAAGCCATTATTTTAATTTTCTTGTGATAATGATTTTCTGATGTGTTCTTTTGATTTGCTTAGTTACTAGTTAGTTTTTGATCATGGTTATGAAAATCAGAAGTTAACTGTCATTTGTGTTAATAGTGATGTGATTTTTTTCGCGATGTGATTTTTTTATAATTTGATTTGCATATATAAAAAACAGCAAGTATTCTGAATGTGTGAGGATCATAATTGTGCAAGGTCGTTTAGGAACTGCAATATGCAGCATTTAATTTGATCCATTTATCAATACTTCAGTTTATTTGTGCTAGTAGTTGTAAATGTATTCAAAGTTTCTGATTTATGTTATTTTTATTCTTGAAGTTGGTTTTGGAAAGAAGAGGGGTCCAAAATCATATGAGAATTAAGCATGTTATGTTTTGATGTTCTGCGTAGAAGACTTGTTTAGTTTTTTTGTTGTCGTTAAATTTTGTTATGTTCATCAAACCTGATCAGGTATTTCACTCTTAAGATATCTTGGTGTTTGGTGCCTTTGATATTGAATGGTTAGCATGAATTACTTGTTTAATTGAAGATTATCATGCTTTGTTTTGATTTTATCTTTTGATGCTTATATGTGAAGGTTGCAAGTTTCATATCATTTCATATAGTAATTCGTAGACTTTTTATGTTCAGGCTTTTTTATTGACAATTAAGATCTCACTAAAAAGATTGGCAGTTCTAATCCTAGTTTTGAACCTGGCTACAAGCTTCAAGTCTTGTTGTTGGTCTAATTGTATACCAGGACTTCAAACCTCGATCATGGTGTTGTCTGAACCTTATTAGTAGCTAAAATTTTTTGGTCTGCCCAGTTTGTTTTAAAACTTACTAGGCATTTACATGGTGCATGCATTTTTATATAAGTTGTAGAAATATGAAAGCTCCTTCCTGGCCTAAGTATTGTGTCAAAAAGATATGCACACAAAACACAACTAAACAAAGCACGTGGAGTGAACATTTTGGATGCTTCTAACATTGCGACGGGGATGTTAAAGGTTACTTTTCTGGTACGGCTTTTGGCTATATTTTTCATGGTTCTATGGTCATCAGTCAGGTCCTGTGCTGGTTTATACCGTGATCACGATTAATAAGATTCATGATTTTGTAAAGTTAGTGTTATACATGAATGAAAAGTATTTAAAAAGAACATTTTGAGGCTGAAACTTTTACATGACCAAATCTAATGAACAGTGGTTTAATGATGGTAATTCCACTCCATATTTTTGAGCGTGTTTGTTGTTTACAGCCTGGTTGGAGGTCAGCAGGCTTGCAAACGAACCCGAGAGCCTACCAAATGGATTCTGCTTCCCATCATTATTAGAAGACACCGGTTTAGCATGGGACTGCTTCTGAACCTCTTCATGAGTCTGAGTACTATTTTAGCACGCAACATTAGTTGCATCAGCAGCAATACCACCTGCAATATCCAACTTTGTGTCGGCTGCATCATACCCCATATATGTGTTGTCTATCTGTGTACTCAAAGCATACGGTGAGTTTCTTAATAAGAATGGTCATGGCTCGTGTTATATATAAAGTTTGCATATATAAAAGGTGATTCTGCTAGCTGCAGATGGATCAGAGGCATGCCAAAAATGGCTGGGCAGATTGTGGAACTGCTCAAAATGTAATTGCAAAAATGTTATCGGCTAAGAATAAAAAAAGCCCGCTCATGTCCTTGCAACAGGTCCTACTCTCTACCGTCATTTACTAAAATTTTTGATGAGAATTTGGTTGTGATTAAACATTGTTGGATCTTTCACTATTTAATTTCTATTGTATAAGTAAGTAAGTAATTCCCAATACCGTCTTCCACGGGTTATGGGTCTCAATACCGTCTTCCAAAGTGTTCGGGGGAGGTTGAGATGTAGACAGTCCTACCCCTACGAAAGGTAGAGAGGCTGCTAATTCTATCGTATAAACCTGCTAATTCTGTAGTTTAAACAATTTATGTGCAGACTCTAGATGGTGCACTACTTGACATAATACGAAACACGTATGATCTTCTTTCATATTGTGATATCAAGCTCCATGAGGTACTATATGCTCACATTTATTCTGTTATCATTATTGCTTAACATGGATGTAGAAACTTCCTTGGTTTTGGAGTGTGGAGGGTATTGGGTATTTCGTTTATCAATTAATCTTTGTTATGCAGATTGAAAGTAATGACAAGTATGCTGATGGTACCCACGATGATGAGAATGAAGAGATATAGAATGCAATACACTACAAGAAATAGGAGAACAGGTGACGAACTTTTCCCCAGCGACATATGTCGCTGGGGAATGTTCACTAAACGACAAAAATAGATCCTACGTGGCACCAATTCTCGTAGAAAATTTGGTCAAAGTTTTCGTAACTTTTCCCCGGCGACATGTCGCCGGGGATAAGCTCGTTAAAATTTGACCAAATATTTCTACGTAAAACGGGGCGGGAAATTTTCCCGCTTAATTTTCCCCGGCGACATGTCGCTGGGGATTCATTTGATTATTTTATAAAAGATAATTAGTGTTAATTACGTTTGCTGTGTCGTGGACAAATGTTTCCCCAGCGACATGTCGCTGGGGAAAGTTTTATTAAAAATTATAAAGTTTTATTTATATATCACAAATATATTTAAAATAAAAAAAGACAGTTTCCCCGGCGACATGTCGCCGGGGAATGTTTTATTAAAAAATTATAAATTTGATATATTTATCACAAATATATCAAAACTATATTTTTTACTAAAAGTTTTATTAATATATCAAAACTATATTTATTAAAAAACTAGAGTTTTTAATAATTAATATTTAAAAAATATATTATTTAAAATTATTTTTTATAAAATAATTTCGCCGGGGAAAACGTTTGACTTTGTTGACTTTTAATTAAACTACGTTTTTTAGATTTGTTTCGGTCCGATATTCCGTATATTGTAACAAAAAATATATATACGTTTTTAAGGTGATATCGTTATACATAAACACATTCATATCGTTATACATAAACACATTCATATCATAAAAGTTTAAACAAAGTCTTCACATACAATAAAAAAAACATACGAATTACATTGCAAATGACAAACTACTCGAAATCATACGAATTACATTGCACATGACAAACTACTCCAAATCCAGTTTTTCCATTTCATTGAGAACTTCGTGAAATAGTGCAGCCGAATTAACTGTATGTTGTTCCGGATGCATATGCATTTCCATTGTTGCCTTGAGTACACTTATCTTTCCACGCAAGTGCTTGCAGTTTGAGCACTCTCTATTTCTTGAAGATCCTAGAGAATAGTTTGTAGGTGTTGAAGGTCCAGAATAATAGGTTGGAGGTGTTGAATGTCCTGCAGAGTAACTTGGAGTCGATGGAGCTCCAGGAGAACTCATCAATTCACGAAGTCGGGTCTCTTTCCATAAAAAAAATCCACATCCAAAATGTTTCGGAGGCTGTTAAATAGTAAAGAAATCAATTCTTTTAACCACTAATGTATAACCATACCATATCAACTCGTCCGTTGAACCTCTAATGTATAACCCTAACATATCGACTCATCCGTTGAACCTCTAATGTATAACCCTAACATATCGACTCATCCGTTGAACCTCTAATGTATAACCATACCATATCGACTCATCCGTTGAACATCGAATGTACAACCATAACATATCGACTCATCCGTTGAACATCGAATGTACAACCATAACATATCGACTCATACGTTGAACCTCTAATGTATAACCCTAACATATCGACTCATCCGTTGAACCTCTAATGTATAACCATACCATATCGACTCGTCCATTGAACGTCTAATGTATAACCATACGTCCATTAAACGTCTAATGTATAACCATACCATATCGACTCGTCCGTTGAATGTCTAATGTATAACCATACCATATCGACTCGTCCGTTGAACGTCTAATGTATAACCATACCATATCGACTCGTCCGTTGAACGTCTAATGTATAACCATACCATATCGACTCGTCTGTTGAACGTCTAATGTATAACCATACCATATCGACTCGTCCGTTGAACGTCTAATGTATAACCCTAACATATCGACTCATACTTCGAACCTCTAATGTATACCCCTAACATATCGACTCATCCGTTGAACATCGAATGTACAACCATAACATATCGACTCATCCGTTGAACATCGAATGTACAACCATAACATATCGACTCATACGTTGAACCTCTAATGTATAACCCTAACATATCGACTCATCCGTTGAACCTCTAATGTATAACCCTAACATATCGACTCATCCGTTGAACCTCTAATGTATAACCATACCATATCGACTCGTCCATTGAACGTCTAATGTATAACCATACCATATCGACTCGTCCGTTGAACGTCTAATGTATAACCATACCATATCGACTCGTCCGTTGAACCTCTAATGTATAACCCTAACATATCGACTCATCCGTTGAACCTCTAATGTATAACCCTAACATATCGACTCATCCGTTGAACCTCTAATGTATAACCCTAACATATCGACTCATCCGTTGAACATCGAATGTACAACCATAACATATCGACTCATCCGTTGAACCTCTAATGTATAACCCTAACATATCGACTCATCCGTTGAACCTCTAATGTATAACCATACCATATCGACTCGTCCATTGAACGTCTAATGTATAACCATACCATATCGACTCGTTCGTTGAACGTCTAATGTATAACCATACCATATCGACTCGTCCGTTGAACGTCTAATGTATAACCATACCATATCGACTCGTCCGTTGAACGTCTAATGTATAACCATACCATATCGACTCGTCCGTTGAACGTCTAATGTATAACCATCCGTTGAACCTCTAATGTATAACCCTAACATATCGACTCATCCGTTGAACATCGAATGTACAACCATAACATATCGACTCATACGTTGAACCTCTAATGTATAACCCTAACATATCGACTCATCCGTTAAACCTCTAATGTATAACCCTAACATATCGACTCATCCGTTGAACCTCTAATGTATAACCATACCATATCGACTCGTCCATTGAACGTCTAATGTATAACCATACCATATCGACTCGTCCGTTGAACGTCTAATGTATAACCATACCATATCAACTCGTCCGTTGAACCTCTAATGTATAACCATACCATATCTACTCGTCCCTTAAACGTCTAATGTATAACCACACCATATCGACTCGTCCGTTGAACCTCTAATGTATAAGCCTAACATATTGACTCATCCATTGAACCTCTAATGTATAACCCTAATTTATCGACTCATCTGTTGAACATCGAATGTACAACCATAACATATTGACTCATATGTTGAAGCTCTAATGTATAATCCTAACATATCAACTCATCCGTTGAACCTCTAATGTATAACCATACCATATCGACTCTAAATAATAATTATTATATTTTATAAAAAATCTTTTAAATTATAATTTATATACGAACCGAGGAAAACGGACCGATCGGCCCGAAACGAACCCAATTATAATTAATTTATAAAAATGTATTAGTAAATAATTAATTATATATCTTTATAAAAAAAGTAATTTTAAATATTAATTATATTACGAACGAGGAACGGACCGACCCGCCGATCGACCGATTATATTTTTTATAAATAAAATTGTATATAATAATTTATACATTATATAAAAAAAGGTATTTTATATTTTATAAAAAGGTTATATAAATAATAATAAAAAGAAGTTATACTTTTTATAATTAAGTTATATATTTTTAGTTATAAAATGTTAAATATATACTATAAACCCACCCAAATAAAGTAAGTTTTTTTATTTTAATTTCCTCTCACGGCCGACCACATACCCCCCACCAAAAAATTTCACTAACATGCCAAATACGCTAAGCGACAAAAATGTAATTTTCCCGGAGACATGTCGCCGGGGATACTTGTTTGATAAAGTAGTTCTGGTTCATCTCTCACAGTGCAGTAATTCGAAAAATATGTATCCTCTCCTCTACACACTCTGGGCGGATTTTTGCAGGCGGCACCTCCTTAAAAGCATCCTTCCACCTTAATTTTTGTTGCACCTTCTTCAACTCCACCTCGACTATCATTATCCAACAACCTTAACCGCGAGGTTATAGTGATATACGTGCTCACGAAGCCGACGAGTTTTCAATACTTTTATTTTCCTGGGTCCCTCCTAATTGTTGGTTTTTTTTTTATTTCCTTTTTCCTAACCTCTAAATTATTGGTGGTGCGTGATAAGTTTTGTTTTTGGTTCGACGTACACGACACAGGAGGTTTGGTTGTATATATTTTTTTAATTTTGTTAATTATAATATGATTTGGTTAAACAAGATTATTATTGTTGTAAGAAGTTGTTAATTAGAAAATTTTGTTAAGTAAATTTTTTTTTTGGTTTTGGCAGTACGTACGCGACAGCAGCCAAGAAGGAGAACGAGCCGAGATCGAGCCGAGTCCACAGCCGAGCCGACAACGAGCCGAATCCACAGCCAAGGTAAGTTATAATTTTTTTTCTCCTTTTGTTATCCCGGATGACATGTCGCCGGGGAATGTTTATTGTTTAAATTTTGTTAGTTTATAGTTATTATTAGTTGAATTGCGTTGAAATTATGTATGTTTCGTGTTTATACGGATATAGTGGTTATTATTGTTGTTGGAAGTGAAATATTAGATATAAGACGTTTGGTTAATGAAAGTTTGATAATTATAATAAGTTGTTAATGATAAAACTTTGTTGATATAAGCCGTTTGTTTACTTTGTGTTATTACTCCGGGGTGGTTATTAATACAATAAAATTTTGTGATATAAGCCATTTGTTTACTCTGGGGTGGTTATTAATACAATAAGCTCATATATGCTGAAATAAGTTGAAATAAGCTGCTTTTACAGCTTATCAGAATAAGCTGTTTAAGAACAGCTAATTGTACTTGTACATATATCGTCAGCAGATGTTGCACGGTCCCACTGAGGTGACGGTGGCGGTGATGATCGTCCCCCATCACACGTTGTACCCACCGGTTGTGGGGGTTGCTTTGCTAACAAAGGTAAGAATTTCTGGATTATTGTAATACAAACATAAATTTGATACATATATTGAACTTGCTTGCCTTGAATTTTTATGACTTTATCACTAACTTGATTTTGCAGGCAATAGGATTTTCTAAGACGAAAAGCCTAATGTTGGAAGCGGCAGCGGGAGCGGAGCAGCGGAACTACCAGCGCTGTAGACCCGAAACCTTTCGCTAAAGGACATCGCTGAAGATAAAGGCCCCATCTCGATCAGTTTTGATGTGGGAGACAAACAAACCCTAAACCCTCTCGGTCCCCATGCGGCTCACTGATCTAACTACATCGGAGAGGTCGTTAGGAGTGTACCATTGTACTACCCTTCTTGGGAGAAGGTCCCGAAGGAGCGAAAGGCGGCGATCATTTCAAATATTGGGGTCAGTTATCATTTTATGTTTATTTCAAATAATCGTGTTCATTTATTTTAATTGTGTATATTTATTTAAATTAGTTTATTTTTTATATCATATAAAAAAATAACACAATTTTATAATAATATATAAATTATATCTCTAACACTGTTTTCCTTTTGTTGTATATGATTGCAGACCCTGTTTGACCTCAGGCCGCACATGGAGTCCCCCCGCTAGTCAAACATCTACGAAGGCATCAACATGCACTTGCAAAAAGCCTACAATACCAACAAGACTTCTTTCAAGGCCAAGCATTGGAAGGCAGACCCCACCACCAGGAGTTACGATATGGAGGCGATCAGGCGGCCACGTCCCGAGAAGATTACAGTGACTGAGTGGGATAAATACATTCGGTTTTGGAATGATCCCAAGAACCTTGCTCGAGCCGCTCAAAATTGGCTAAACCAGAAAAAGAGCGTGGTCACATCTAGACAGGGATCCCGGTCGCTGGCTCGCCTTCAAGATGTACGTTGGTAATAAAACTTTATAATTTTTTCCTTACTATATATAAATATATATTCTGATTATAGCTTTGGTGTGTTGTGATTTGTGTTTTTAATTAGTTTCATTCTATTATGCGTGTGTATTGTACAAGAGGCGGGCCTCAGAACACTCAGGTAGTACCCTTCTCTCATTGAACACCTCTCTGGCATACACAAACTGTTGACGGGGTATTCCCTAAGGATGAGGACTGCCGCATTATCGTTAACTTTTGTTTCAAAACACACTTTAATGAATTATCGAGAAATAATGTAGCAACCCGACTAATATATTTACTATCTTGTGTTTTTGTCACTACATAGGAGGAGATGAAAAGGCTTGAGGCTACGGGTGAGTACACGGAGGATGAGATCAATGCGTTGGCAAGAGGGGGTAAGCTTCGTGGGCACATTCCCGGTGTGGGTCGGGTATTGCCATCACGGGCCACATCCAGGCCAAGTATGCCTGCCCCCGACAAGTCACTCAAAAGCATGCATAGAAAGGTAGACTTTATGATGAGTCTTTTCAGAAGCGACTCCAAGTACTCGGATATATTTAAGGAGTTTGAGTCGGGTGGTGCTAGCGGGAGTGGCGGGTGTGGTGATGACGAGGAGAGTGGCGATGATGAGGATGGCGAGGATGAGGATGACGACGGCGAGAGGTAGTTGTGTTATATATTATTAGTATGCTACATTGGTACTTTAGGTTCATCTTGGCGACATTTAAACACTTGTTTCCCTAATCTATCATGTTGAATATTGACTTGTAAGTCTCGTTTAGGACTAGGAAGCCCCATTTTGTAGACTTATTCGGATTTTGAACGATTCAGCTTTATTATCTTTTGGTTTTGGTACAAGTTGTGATGTATTTGTATTGCGTTGATCCGTTTACTTTGTATTTGTGTTTTGGTACAAGTTGTGGTGAGTCTATACAGGTTTTGGTACAGGTTTGTTATTTGGTAGATTTTTTCCGGAAAAATTCCGGTGCTGTATTTAAAAAAATTGCAGACTTTTCCCCAGCGACAAGTCGCTGGGGAAACTTTGTTTCTAAATTTTTTTATAAAAACTTATCCCCCGACGACTTGTCGCGGGGAAAATTTGTACTAATTTTTTTATAAAAAAGTATCCAGCCGTCTTGCTAGGGAAACTTTTATTCTATTGTTTTAAAATCTTTTAGAAAATATTCCCCAACGACTTGTCGTTGGGGAAAAATGATTCTAAAAATTAAATTTTTTTCCCCAGCGACTTGCTGCTGGGGAAAATCGATTCTAAAATTAAAAAAAATCTTTCCCCAGCGACATGTCACTGGGGAAACGTTTGCCACCGTGGCACTAATTGCTTGACTGAAAAACGAGTGGGACCCACATCTTCGCTGGGGATTGTATCCCTGACGAGGATTCCCCAGCGACGATTCCCCAACGACATTTCGATGGGGATAGGTTTCCCCAGTGACATGTCGCTGGGGAAAGCCTCGAAATGTTACTGGGGAAAACCCCGATTGTTGTAGTGAGAATGCTGTAAGGAGTAAATGCTATCGCTTTTTCTATAGTTGTTATTATCAAGCATTTACTCTTTTGTCGAACTTACAAGTTAGTCCGCTAATCCGATCAGAGGGACTACATAAGTTCGCTTGCAAACTTGAATAATTGTCAAGTTTACTTGTTCAAAGAGTGATCTTACATTGTCATTCAACTTGTGTGATCCATAGCACATTGTAATTCTTTGATTATATCAATAAAGTATTACAAGCATTGAAAAGTTAATTACTTGTGTTATTGATTGATAAATATAACTAAGATTTTTCAAAACGGAAATAACAAGACGCATTTGATACCGAGACTGAAATACATGAATACGATGCGGGCTTCTACGACAAGGAATGAACCGGTTGATAGTACGTTGACGAAAGCCGTTCAGACTAATTTAACTAACCTATATTCACAAGAAGTAAACCTAAGGTATTCTATTTGATAAAATACCGCGCACAGAAACACCCCGTTTTATTGGTATAATGTCATATTCCAATAGTCCGTAACCTCGAGTTTAATTTTCCTCCTATTTCCCCCAATAGAGTAATTAGGTCGACAATACTTACTATTGGTATTGTACACTATCGGGACGAAAAATTGGGTCCGATAATTGTAAAAAAGAAAGATGACTGTCGATAACCGACAGTGTTCGGAATTTTTATTTGGCAGAAAAAAAAATATTATCTATCTTACAGAAGAATTTATAATTGGGCAAAGCTATACTCAGGAGGTGAAAACAAAAGGTGTATCCGTGATCAACGAACGATATTTAATTCTTTTTAGTTGCTTGGGTTTTTTTCAGTATATATCACGATACCATTGAGTGCCGGAATACTAATATCTATTAACACATGATAATTTTTCTGTGCTTGGAAATAATATAAATTTCGTGTATTAAAGGATATGTTTGCCGCTACTTACACTAGGCGAACGGTATATGAACACGAGGTAGACAAAGTAATCTTTTGATATTTTACTATAACGGAATATCTCGAAAAAAACAAGGGCTTTACTACTCTCTCCTCGTAGTCCAGACAAATTAAACGATGGGGGATCAATCCATTGATACAATACACCATTCAACAGATCGTCGAATATGTGACGGAAATACCCTCCATCAGACGTTTGCTATACCCTGTAATGATAAAAATGATAAGAGTGTACGAACCGACAAGGAATTGATACATCGCAGTTCCTGAAAAAAATATTAATAGTTAACTCTGAGATCGTATCAACTACAGAATAAAATTGTAATTATATATAACTCGCGTACTCGTAATTGTTTCTCTGTAATACCTCCGAATATAATGTAATAATGTATATAATCTACCAACTATGATTTGGCCTGTAAGATTATGAACGAATGTACTTCGTTAAACAGCTATGACGTCCTGAAGAAACGTGCGAATTGTCCCGAAAAAAAACGAGTGCAACTAGTTAAGGACCCGACTATAGATTCGTACTCTACCTTTGTATAAAAAAGGGGTAATCAACTAATAAATTAAATATATAAATTAAAGCGCTAGTATGTATATTTTATTATTGTAAAAATCATGTTTAATCCTACAACTCACGAGAAAGATAGTTAACATTTTTTTCTATAGGAGAATTGTAAAAAAGTGACTAGTAATTTTATTTGTTGTCATATTATTAATATATATAGTTTTTTTTTTATAAAAATAGTTATATATAATAGTACGATTTAGATAAAATATAATGAGAATAACTTTTTTATTAAAGATATATATAGTTGGCATTTCCTATTAGGCGTACATAAAGTCGACTCGATGAAGATTGAGTTTAGTAATTATCTGAAACGGAGAATCATATGAATGTATAGGATTATCACGCGCTGACTACCGGTGACGTGTAGTAATTCTTAATTATTAATTCAATTGATTTCTTTATAGGTATTATTCGGCGCCATGTCGTCTTTTAATTGCACCCCCCCTAACACCCCACAAACCAACAAAAAAGCGGAACTCTAGTTAAAAACACCCAGAGATCCCACTCCACGGCCACGAATCTATATCTCTTATATCCACACCCAGCGCTCATATTTTAGTGCGCTCGTAACAACTAGTTATTCTACGCCGCCTTCATATAATATACTATGTTCTTTATCAATTTTATAAAAAAGTTATTATAGATTTTATAATAAATAAACTATTTATATTCGATAAAAAAAGTTTATAAATAACAATAATAAAAAAACGTTATTTTTTTTATTTTTGTTGATTCCCCGGCGACAAGTCGCCGGGGATAAGTAATTATAAAAAATCATATTGAATTATAATTATACACGAACCGAGTAACCGGACCGACCCGGTACGAAAGACGAGACGAATTTATATTTTTTATAAATAGTTATATATTTTATAAAAAGTTATTATATATTTTATAAAAAAGTTATTTATATATTTATAAAAAAATTTAGTTATATTCTATAAAATCAAGTTATATAAATCACACACAATAAAAAAACAAAGTTATTTTTTTTTATTTTTGTTGATTCCCCGGCTGACATTGTCGCCGGGAATAAGGTAATTATAAAAATCATATTTGAATTATAATTATTACACGAACCGAGTAACCGGACCGACCCGGCCGAAACGAACCAATTTATATTTTTTATAAAAAGTTATATATTTTATAAAAAAGTTATTATATATTTTATAAAAAAGTTATTATATATTTTATAAAAAAATTATTTTATATTCTATAAAAAAGTTATATAAATAACAATAAAAAACAAGTTTTTTTGTTGTGATCCCGGAGTACATGTCGCTGGGATAAAGTAATTATAAAAAATCATATTGCAATTATAATTATATCACGAAAACCGAGTTACCGGAACGACCCGGCCGAAACAAAACCAATTTATATTTTTTATAAAAAAATTTATATATTATATTAAAAAAGTTATTATATTATTTTTATAAAAAATTAATTAAATATACTAAAAAAACGTTATTTATTTTAAAGAAATTCGCTTAAAGGTTAATTCAAATATACTAAAAAAAAGTATGTTGTGTATGGTAATGTTTCCCCGGCAGCACTTGCGTCGCAGGGATAATCATCACAAAATTTTCATTTACCCGCCAATTACGCTAAACGACAAAAAAAAATATGTTTCCCCAGCGACATGTCGCTGGGGATTGTCGCCCGGGATAAATCTGTTATCAAAAGTAGATCTGTGTTCACAGAAGGTTAACCAAAACGTGAAACATAAAAAAACACATCTTTTGGCGATTTTAACAGCAGCACTACCACCTCTCACCCAACGCCAACTCGGGCTTCCACACACATACCCACCACCACCACCACCACTCACCACATAACCCACCACCACTCATCACCGCCACTCACACGAGCACACGAGCACAATACCGCCACCACGTCCTACTCCTCTAAACCATAATTCTTTTCTAAACCTTCTAAATGATAATTCTTCTTCTTCTTTTTCTAACCCTCTAATTGTTTGGTGGTGACATTCTTATGTCGCCGGGGGTTGAGGAATAAGCTGATAAGCTGTTGTTAAACAGCTTATCAGAATAAGTTGTTAAGATGTTGTTAAACAGCTTATCAAAATAAGCAGTTGTTAAACAACTTATTTTTGATAAGTTGTTTAACAACAACTTTTTTTGATAAGTTGTTTAGCAACAGCTTATGCTGATAACTGTTTAACAATAGATTATTCTGATAAGTTGTTAAACATCTTATTAGAATAAGCTGTTGTTAAACAGCTTATCAGCATAAGCTGTTTTTAAACAGCTTATTTTGATAAGCTGTTCAAAAACAACTTATTTGATATAAATGTATGTTTGGTTATGCGTTTGGTTATTTGTGTTTGGATATGCGTTTGGTATTTGTTTTATTGAATGATTTAGGAATGTTTTAGGATTTTAGTGATTAATTTTGGAAAATCCTCGTCTGAATTTAATCATCCTATAGAAAACCCATCCGGAATTAATTTATTAGAAATTAATTTCAGAAAGTCCCCTGTTTGGGACTGCTTTATGAATGTTTTGTCTCATTTAGGATATGAATGTGTATAACTGGTTTACTATTTGAGATGATTTCGACAGTGTTTCTCCTTTACTCCTATGAATATGTCTTTAAACACATATTTGGGGAGTTGAGGGGAAATGCTGCCGAAATTTTCTCAAATAGTAAATCGGTTATACGCATTCATATATAGGACGAATCATTCAAAGAGTGGGTTAGGATGTCCTTCCATAGTTGCACTAGGTGAACAAAACATCTCGTATTCCTTGTTTGAATGTGTTTAATTAAGTGCATATAATAACTAATTGTATCGTTAAAACGCAGTTATGGTAATTGATAAGAGTTGGACCTGTTTAGGGCGTCATGAAAAAGCATTTTTTACCAGTCTTAAGAAATTCGTCGAGCATTGCAAGCCTTTAGTGAATAGTTCCGAAAATGTAAAATGTCCATGCAAGTCTTGTCGTAATGTATCTTGGGTTTCCCTCAACAACCTTTCACGCCACATTACAAATAATGGGTGGGACCCAAGTTATTAAACATGGACTAACCATGATGAACCGAATCTTTCTCCGCCAGTAATACATAACACAACACAACCTCATATAAGTGACATGACAGCGTGCCTTAATGATCTTAGCTACATTCCTCCGAATAATGAACGAAATGAGCCAACTCAATGAGATATTGGTGAGACAAGTAACGAACTGACTCAAGCTATACGTAACGAGTTTGAAGAGTTAAATGTGAGTGCTAACGAGGAGCTGTACCCGAGTTGTGACTATGTGACTCGATTAGACTTTATCGCAAAGTTTACCTATTTTAAGGTTAAATGTAAATTGACTGATTCTATATTCAATGAAATGCTAGAGTTTTTCCAAAATGTATTTCTCACCAGTAAAGGATACAAGCTCCCACCGTCATACTATGCAATAAAGAAGACATTTAAAACCATCATGTTAGTGTACGAGTCTATACATGCTTGTGTAAACAATTGCTTCTTATTTCGGGGCAGAGATAACAAAGATGTGCACTTCTGTCCGATGTGTAACACGAGTAGATGGAAAGACAGTAACACACTGGGGAAGAAAGTTCCTAAGAAGGTGTTGCGTTACTTTTTGATCATTCCTAAACTACAACGTTTGTACAAGTCTAGTCACACCGCAATGGAAATGACTTGGCATGCTACTAGAAAGTGTAAGGAGCCCGGTAAGATGCAATACCCGGTTGATGGTAGAGCATGGAAGAATTTTGACACAAAGTATCTGGATTTTGCAAAAGAACCAAGAAATGTTTGATTAGGGTTGGCTGCTGATGGTTTTAATCTGTTCGGCAACCTTAGTCAGTCTTACAGCATGTGACCGGTGATATTGACAACATACAATTTACCTCCGTGGTTATGTATGAAAGAGAGTTCTTTTATGCAGACGTTGTTAATTCCTGGCCCTAAATCCCCGGGCAAGTACATTGATGTTTACTTGAGGCCTTTGATTGATGACCTAAAAGATTTATGGGCACTGAAAGGTGTCTAGACTATAGACGTTGCTACATGCCAGAAGTTCAATATAAGAGCGATGGTTTTATGAACCATCAATGATTTTACTGCTCAAAGTAGTTTGTCTGGGTGGAGTGGGCAAGGTTACAAGGCATGCCCTACATGTAATAAAGACACTCCATCTATGCGTGTGTTACGCAAAACAGCTTATGTTGGCCACAGAAGATTCTTAAAGAAGCCCCATAAATAGAGGAGGTCACTTGATTTCAATGGTGAAACCGAATACCGAGATCCTCCTAGAAAATTTAACCGGAATCAAATCATGGCTCAACTTGCTAGATTGCCCACCAAGGCTAGACAAGACTTGAAAAGGTTGGACATTCGAAGTGGCTTGTGGCTAGGCCAAAATAAAAACGGGTGGACTAAACGATCTATTTTTTATGAGCTTGAGTATTGGTCGTTTCTTACACTAGAACCCAATTTAGATGTCATGCATATTGAAAAGAATGTGTTGGAGAGTATCTTAAACACTTTGTTAATGAATGACAAATCTAAAGACACCGCCAAGCAAGATAAAGACTTGAAAAGGCTGGGCATTCGAAGTGGCTTGTGACTCGGCCAAAACAAAAAGGGGAAGTACTCGAAGCCTTAGGCTGCATATTCTTTCAAACCAGAGGACAGAAAAAAGTTTTGTCAGTTCATCAAAGGAGTTAAACTACCAGATGGGTTCGGATCCAACTTCAAGCACAAAGTCACCGATAATGATACCAATATAACGGGCTTGAAGTCTCATGACTGTCATATAATGATGCAACGTTTACTTCCTTATGGACTTCAGCAATACTTGCCCCCAGACATTGCAAAACCACTAATCGAGCTATGTTTATTCTTTAAGCAAATTTGCTCTCAAACTTTGATGGTGGATGACATGTTGAAAGCTCAGAGCAAGGTGATCGATATTCTATGCAATCTCGAGCTCATATATCCTCCTACTTTCTTTGACATTATGATTCACTTGGTTATCCATTTACCTCTAGAGGCTATTTTCGGCGGGCCTATTCGCCCCCGGTGGATGTATCCATTTGAAAGATATATGAAGAAGCTAAAAAATTATGTACAAAATAAAGCTAAGCCGAAAGGTTCGATTGCGGAGGGTTATGTTGCAGAAGAAGCATTGACTTTCAGTTCTCATTATTTTCGGGATGTTACCATGAAATTTAATCATCCCGACCGTAATGTGGATTGCCCTCCTCCAACGTGTCAGTTTCAGGTGTTCAAATCACTATGTAAATCGATTGGTTTACGGTCGGTTATTCGTATTGATCACCAAGAATTAAAGAAAGTGATATGGTATGTACTTCACAACAGTCCTGAAATCGACACGTACCAGGCCAAGTTCAAGAGGTACGTGTTTTTATTTTGAAACTTCTTTTTCTTAACTTATCTTTTTGTGACTTATTCTAACACCATGAACATTTTTCAAAGAATTTCCTAACAAAGACATGAAAGAAGAATTCCCGGGCTGGTTTGGGAAGTAGGTAAACTTAGACTTATTGTGTGTATTTAACTGTAAAAATAACGACATCATATTTTGTGTTCTCTATCTGATCCTATTCCCTTTTTTTTCTTCTAAATCTATCAACGTCACGTAGACAATGACCCAGGTGTTAGCGAAAGCAGCGAGTTATTCGCTTTGGCTTGTGGACCAACACCAACTCCAATCTCAATCAACTCTTGCGTAGTCAACGGTGTGAGGTTTTCATGCACAGCCGCGATGAACGTCGCGCAACTCAAAACAGCGGCATTTGTTCGCCTAGTCCGGACGGAGAAATGTATTATGGTCAGCTTGAACAAATCCTCGAGTTTTCGTATTTGTCATTCAAAACTGTGTTGGTTTCGAGTTAAGTGTTCGACAACTAGCCAACAAAATGACGTATCCAAAAATTTTCGTCATTAGAAACAACATAACACAAATCAAAGGCAAATGACTAAGCATTTAAAAAGATCAATACATTCTCGCAACACAAGTCAAACAATGCTTTTACCTCGAAGATATGGCCAGACGACCACTCGGATGGAAGGTCGTCGAACATGTGAGTCATAAAAAGTTTTTGAACGGGGGTGTGATTGTGGTAGAGGACGACCCTGATGTTATACATGTCGACAACTAATCTGATCTCGCACTTTCTACTAGTTTGAATGACTTGGAAATTGCGGCCTTGCATATAGATGGTCAATCAATAGATGTTGACGCACTACTAGATATCATTGATGTTGTTGATGAAGACGATGATATTATTGATGAGGAAGACCCATTCCTCATGATTTAGTAGATTCTGATGATGAAGACCTCGTCAATCTTGATATTGATGATGGCGTAAATGTTGTTTATTCTAGTAAAGAAGAAGATTGATCTTTAGTTGTAACTTGTAAAAGACACTTATATATTTGAATGAATGAATGAAACTGTTGTGGATTATTTTAATGTGTATATTTATTTGGATGTGTATGTATTTGGATGTGTGCTATGCTTTTACTTATTTTAGTTCATGAAGTTCTATATGTTATCTAATGCTACCTTGTATAGATGTCAGAAGATGTTGCACGGGGTCCGACGATGACGGTGGCGGGATGATCGTCCCCCTTCTACTAGTTACCCCCGGTTGTGGGGCGTTGTTTGGCAGCCGAGGTATGAATTTTCTGGATTATTGTAATACAAGCATTAAACTTGATACATTAAATTTGCTTGCCTTGAATTTTTATGACTTTATCACTCACTTGATTTTGCAAGTAAGGGCACCCGAAAACCTAATTTGGGTGGCAGGAGAGCGGGCAGGATGCATACCCGCCAGGAGACCCGGAACCTCGGGTTAAAGGCCATCACGGATAAAAAGTGGGCCCCGTCGATCTGGTTTGAGTTTGGAGATAGAAGACCATGTGCTCCCGGGGACCTGCGTTCATTGGGCAACTCACTTGGGGAAGCACACACCCTTCTTGGCGCCAAGTGCAGCCGGAGCAGAAGGCGGGGGTCGTGGCAAAGGATTGGGTCAAGTTATTTCATTATCACTTTTATGTTATGTCAATTATCGTCTTTATTTATTTATTTGTGGATATTTATCCTAAATTCGTTTAGTTATTTTATTCATATAAATAATAAACAAATTTAGATAAATATTATATATTATATATCTAACTGTGTCTTTGTTGTATAATTATTGCCGTGCTCAGTTTGACATGCGTCCCCACATGGATTCCGATCGGCTGGCCACAAATATATTCGGCCATCTAACGCATCTACAAAAAAGATCTTTCAATGCAGAAAGGCTGCTCTTAGGAAATGGTATTGGATTCTTGATCGGACGGACTTACGACCTGGAAGCGCATCAGAAGCGCACAACCCTCGCCATTCCGAAGTAGATTGGGATGCGCAGATTGCCGTTTTTGGAATGATCCCAAGAACCTTGCCCGGGCTGCTCAAAATAAAATAAACCGGGCAAAGAGCAAGGTCGTATGCCGACAGGGATCTCGGTCTATTGCCGCCCTCGAGATATGCATGTAATAAACATTATAATTATTTTATTAACACACACTCACACATTCACACCACACACACACACACACACACATATATGTATATATAATATTATATATATATATTATATACTAGTATATATATAATTTATATATAATATATATATATATATATATATATATATAATTAACGCTTTGGTGTGTTGTGATTTGTCGTTTTTAATTTGTTTCATCTTATATACGTGTATATGTGCAGATGGAGAGCTCAACTACTAGAGAGTACCCGTCGTTGATCCATACCTTCTTTTTGACACATACTATTGGCGGCGTATTCTTGAACCCTGGGGACAAAGCTCTATATGTAAGTTCTGTTTCAAAACACGCACTTTAATGATTTGTCGAGAAAGAAATGTAGGAACGAATAATCATATTAACTATTTTTTGTGTTTTTGTGATTACATAAGATGAGATGGTAAGGCTACAAGGTCTAGGCTCCAACACCGAGACGGCTGTGCCCTACACCGAGGATGAGATCATGGCCATTTTTCGCGGGGGCAAGCAGCGGGGGCACATTCCCGGTGTTGGTAAGGTTTTGTCGGGACAGGGCACGGTCATTTCGCCCCCGCCTTCATGCACGCACTCCTTTAATGTCGCTAAGCTCAAAAAGAGAAAGAAAGTGCTAACAAAACAGGTGAATAAAGTTATTTAGGAGCGACGACAAGTTTTCCCAGATGCTTACGCAGCTTGAGTCACAGCCTGAGATAGGTGGTGGCAGCGGGAGTGGCGGGTGCGGGGATGATGAGCCGGGAGATGATGAGGACGCAACGAGAATGGGGAGGATGAGGACGATAGTTAGGAGATGTTGGGTAAGTATAGGCTATTTTGTGTCTTAAGTGTATATTGGCGACCCTTATGTGAATATTTGTTTCCCCGTACATTTAGAACTTGTTATCATGATGAATATTGACTTGTATCTTGCGGATAATGCAAGTTTTGTGACTTCGTCACCCGTTTTGTAGACTCTATTGTGTTTATTTGGATTTTGGACGTATTTAGCTTTATTATATCAAATGCGTTGATCGTATTGTGTTTTGGTATAAGTTGTAATGTATTTGGGTAGATTATATATTGGTTTATACAGGTTTTAGTATTGGTAGATTTTTTACGGAAAAATCTAGAAATAGCCTGCTGTGCAGGCAGTACCAAAAAAAATTGCAGACTTATCCCGGGCGACATGTCGCCAGGGATAAGTTAAAACAAAATTTTATTAAAAGGCCCTGGAAAGTTGGAAAAAAAATATTAAAAACCTATCCCGGGCGACATGTCGCCCGGGAAAGATACCACTAAACGACAAAAAAATATTGCTAACGTTGACTAGTCAATTTATTTGGAATATTTTCCCGGGCGACGTGTCGCTCGGGATTCTTCGTAACTAACTAATTAATCAAGCATCGATATTAATTAGTCATTTTATAAAATTAGTATCCCGGGCGACATGTCGCCCGAGAAAACCCTCCACCGTGGCAATTATTTGTTTGACTTAAACTATGTGGGTCCGACGGTGTCACCCGGGAACGTATCCCCTTCGAGTTTTTCCGTTCGACTTATCCCGGGCGACATGTCACCCGGGAAACCTATCCCCAGCGACAAGTCGCTCTAGATACAACGGATTTGTCGCTGAGGATAGTGGTTAATGTTGTAGTGCTTCTTGGTTGTAATTGTAAATTATGTATAAGATATATACGACATTATATCTCATGTTAATTCTTATATATTTTGGTATGTGCATATATGTAAAGGCCAAAATTTGATTTCGATCTTAAGCTCACAATCAAATGTTGTCGTATCAAGCATTTAACAAAATGAGTACAAAAAACTCCTATATGCGCCAATTACCCCAAAACTTGAAGGCTTGAGGCGACTGGCAGAACCTCAGCTCGCTGGACAACACAAGTATAGTAGATGAGAAAAGTTCCATAAGGAACATGGTCAAAAAAAAGAACAAACCGCTTCATCTTATCCATCCATTTTATTTTCATCTAATGGTTTAGATTAATTCTTATTTTAATTTAATTAAAAAACCCACTTTCACATTATTTTTTAAAAATTAAATATCTCACAAACCGTTAATCGTTACGCAAAACGAAACATACCATCTCGACGAGAATTAAATCATCTTTCTATAGAGGGGCACTTCTATATACTTTCGACGAACTTTTTTTTTAATTTTTTTTCTCAGCCACGTCTGGAAAAATCTCTTGTGATTTCATAAAATCACATGTGATTATGATACAAATCTCATGTGATTTTTTCAGACGTGATTGAAATTTTTTTTTCGAAAAAAGAGTTCGTCGAAAGTATATAGAAGTGCCCCCTATAGAAAGATAAAAAAAATACTCGTTGTTGATATTTCGACGAACTTTTTTCCGATTTTTTTCAATCACGTCTGAAAAAATCACATGAGATTTGTATCACAATCTCATGTGATTTCACAAAATCACATGTGATTTGTGATACAAATCTCATGTGATTTCTTTTAAGAGTGATTGAAAAATAATAATTCGTAAAAGAGTTGTCGAAAAAATCACATCCCTGAAAAAAATCACGTCTGAAAAAAACACAGTGATTTGTATCACAATACCTCATGTGATTTCTTAAAAATCACATGTCATTTGTGATACAAATTCATTTGTGACTTTTTCAGTCGTGATTGAAATAAAAATTCGAAAAAAAGAGTTCGTCGGAAAAGTATATATAAGGTGCCCTCTATAGAAAGATAAAAAATTACTCGTTGCGATACTTTCGACGAACTTTTTTTCTTTTTTTTTCCAATCACGTCTGAAAAAATCACATGAGATTTGTATCACAATCTCATGTGATTTCAAAAAATCCCATGAGATTTTTTTTCTGAGTTCTGTGATTTTGGATTTGAAAAAAAAAATTCGTAAAAAGTTTGTCGAATGTATTATATATAAAGTGCCCATCTATAGACAAGCATAAAAAAAAATACTCGTCGCGATGGTGTATTTTTTTTCGTTTAACGATTTATCGTTTGCTAGATATTTGAGTTTTAAGAAAAAAATGGGAAAGTGAATGATGAAAAAATGAGTGGTTAGGATTAAACCCTTTTTTTTTTTTTTTTCCCCTTGTATTTTTGAGGATCTCAACATAGTAGATAGATATAGTATTTGCGCCTACACGAGTTGAAACTTGCCAAAAGGACGTAAAATATACTGTACTAGTCATTGTCAGTGCTGGTCAGGACCGTAGATTGACAAAGGAGATGTTCAACGTGGTTCAGTAACGTAATCCATAGAACTGAAAAGGAACACAAAGGAACTTAGAAGATTCTATCTGTAAATTATAAAATTTTGCTTGTTAATTTGCATAAATAAAAGAATACAATGGTTAACTCTATCTTGAAATTGTTCCATAAGTGCCAACAATGACCCTCATTCTTTGAATGAAAAAAAATGAAACCTACTATGTTTACAAAAGAATTACTGAGCATTGCACTCTGCTGGCATAACTTTATACCTTGCTGTATCTTTACAATAGGAGTAATACATATGTTTACTCCTTACCCAATTCAAACCATCCATCTGTTGTTTCGATAGCTTTGCATACTCTTCACCGTCCACAGGATCCAAGCTCGAAGCCGATGCATTCTTTACACATCCAACACCCGTTGATGAGTTTGATCTCTGCATTGAACAGCCAGTAATTTCTAGTTCTCCCAAGGATGCTACAAATGGTGCGTACTTATAGTTCACAGGGTACTTTCCTCCATTTGTTGCCCACTCTGAAGCATCCCATATGGTTGTGTATAGGGACATTGGCTTCGATGGGTACACAGATGAGATCGCTTGATTGTGGATCACCTCTCTTACAGGTATATTGTCTACTAGAAACCTGAAAAGATTATGTTAAAGTTCATTAGAAACGCACGGTTGAGTTTAGTCAAGTGGGGTGCATCAACAAGGTTTGGATATAAGAAAGCTTACACAATGTGGTGGTTGTTCCAAAGAATGGTGTATTGATGAAAGTCTTGTGTGGGATCAAACCAGAGGTAAACTTTTTCTTCTCTTCCGGTGTGCACACTTCCATTTCCGTACATATTTGTTTGTAGAACCCATTGTCTTCTTTTCGAATAGCCAAGCAACTCGAAGTCGACCTCATCATGGTTACGTGGAAATACATCTGCATTAGACATCTGCACATGCATATGCATGCATGTCACAAAAATTAATTGATGAAATCATGTTAGAAAAAAATAATATTATGATATATCACTCAATGAACCTAGAGAAAACACTCGCATATGTTGTGTCCAATTAAGCATTATAGATAATTTTAGTAGGTTACTAATCAGGATCAATTTAAAAACTAACTATATAGTCAGGTAACTGATTCACAACGTCACGTTTCTGATTAACATTTACCTTCTAAGCCGTTGAGTTAAGCACATGTTTGCAAGTTAAAAAGAATAGGACTTACATAGAAAGCAAGTACAACTCCAGAAGTAAAACCGGCTGGAAGCTTTATTGCGCATAAAGAATCTGGTTAGTATCTGTTCTTTGAAATTAATCCAGACCCTGAACGGAAAAAGAAGCTAAGAATTAAAGTTATAACCATACACACACATACAACTAGTATAGTTTCATTAGTTATGATTAGAAATACCTTGAATAATAATTTTATAGTGTTTCTATCATTTACCTGTAGTTTTGTCTAAACTAATATCAGCATATGATCCATTGCTTTTCATAACAATATTTAATGCTCCATATAATGTAGACATCCCTTGGGTAAACGAAATCCGAGGGAAACGGTCGGTTAGTCGCTCCACAGTTGGTGGCGTATATACCGGACCACGAGATAAAACGGATAACAATAAACTGCTAAAGATAACTAGAAAGGAAATGAGAAACTTTTCTTGTAGAAAAGCCATGAAAGTTTGTTTGAGATGGTAGATAAAAGAAAATGACAAGATTTAGTGTGAGTGTGTATGTTTGGAGGAGATTATTGGTTTATATAGTGGAATTATGCAAGTGTTTGTGTTTGTAAGTTGCTTGATTGGCTGTTGCATGCAAAGCTGGCTGTATCTTTGTAAAGATAGTGACAAAACATACATAATCTTGATTGATTCCATGTCGGATGATTGGAGAATATTGTTCTTAGTTGTTTTGGTTTGGACTTAGAGATGGATTCATACTTCAAAACATTGAATTTAATTTGAAATCAATCAAAACTATAATATATTCCATGTGAGGATAAAATTAAGATTGTTTTATATGCATGTAACAAAGAATAGGAATTTCAAAATTGTGGTAGGCACATAATTACAAAATAAGTTAAATCTAATCATTTCATTTAGGAATAAATTACTTAACAAAAAGTTGTTACTTGGTGGGGTTTAATTAAAGTGGTCAGCCTAAACAACTCATCAAAGTTGTTTCGATGTAGTAGTTCAAACTGCTTGGGTTATTTAGAGATCTACAAATCGAGTTTGCTTCGACTTAAAACTTTTTCGAAAAGACATTCTTTTGAATGATATCAAGGTTTTCTCGCACTCATGGATTGTTAATAGAAATATAGTTTTTAAACTCGAGTAGTTCAATTGGATTTGTGATCCAAAATCTTCATCTAATATTACTGTGTAATCTTCTTTCTTTTTAGCTTTTTACTAGTTAAATAATAATGCCGTTTAAAAAAAAGAACGAGTCACCTAAAATAATAATTTAAACATAATATACATAAAATAGATTATTGCCCATCATTTTAGGATTCGTTGAGTTTCAAGATGCACAGATTATATATCTAAATAAATTGGCTATGAATACTACTTATAACTAAAGTATAGAATTGGAAATTTGGAATAATATGGGTGACAATTGACAAATTATTGCTATTTCAGTCAAGACCTGTGCAAAGCATTTACTTTTGGAAAGTGAATAACTCGTAAAGTATTTGAGGCAAGACTAGCTTTGATCACATTTACATGTATGTTCACAACCAGGAGGAAGATCGACCGGGACCCATACCATATTGTCCATTATGGATTGTATTTCTGTATTCATAGCATCGATCCACTTATTAGATTCTGAATCTAACATTGCAGCTTTATAGCTAGTGGGTTCATTAAGATCCCCTAGACTATGCTCCTCCACCTCTACATTTAGACATAAGCGGTTTGGAGCTCGATGTGGTCTTTCGGACCTACGAATCAGAATCACTTCCTCTTGTGGTGGTTCAAAACCCTATCACCTTTGAGGAAATATTGTAGTGATTTCAGAAGGTGTTGAATCTTCTTTTCTTGATTTTATCAAGATCTACTGCCCTTCCACTGATTTCTTGACTTATGAGACGCTTCTCAAAGAATTCAGCATACCTTGCAACAACAATTTTGTTTTCAGGTGAGAAATAGAAATAGTAACCCATTGTTTCCTTTGGGTATCCTATGAAGATACACTTAACAGATCTTTGTTCGAGTTTGTCAGGCGTATCTCTCTTCACAAGAGCCTCACATCCCCAGACCTTTAAGTAAAACAAGTTTGGAACTTTTCCATACCACAATTCATATGGTGTTTTGTCAACATTTTTAGTTGGAACCATATTGAAAATGCGTGTTGCAGACTCTAGAGCATAATCCCAAAAGGATAAAGGCAAAGTTGTAAGATTCATCATAGATCGCACCATATCTAGTAAAGTACGGTTTCTCCTCTCAGACACTCCAATATGTTGTGGTGTGTATGGAGGAGTAAGCTATTGAACAATGCCATTAGCTTTTAGATAATCTTTAAACTCTTGGCTTATATATTCGCCACCCCGATCTGATCGTATTGCCTTAATGGTCTTCCCGAGTTGATTTTCAACTTCATTTTTAAACACTTTGAACGTTTCAAAAACCTCATGTTTATGTTTAAGAAGATAAACATAACCATAACGGCTATAATCATCTGTGAATGTAATGAAGTAGCTAGCACCTTGTCTAGACACATGTCTAAGTGGACCACAAACATCAGTATGTATTATTCCAAGAAGATCTTTTGCCCTTTCGTTACTATGAAGGAAAGGTTTCTTTGTCATCTTGCCAGATAAACAAGATTCACATTTATCAAAAGATTCATCATCCGTTGATTTTAACAGCCCATCTTGTTGCAGCTGTTTAATACGTTTCTTGTTTATATGAGCAAGACGACAGTGCCACTGATAAGTCGGAGTCCAGTTATGTTGACATCTTTTATTGCTACATTATAAATAGAATTAACATTTGGTCAAGATCATGGTATCAATTTCCATAATACCATTACGGGAAACAAGCATTAAAATATAAGAAAACACCGTTCTTGAGCTGAAAATCCACAATCCGTTAAAACATTAATCAATCCATGTAACCAAACGAGAAACTGAAACTACACCTCTAGTTATAGTAGGTGCATAATGACAATTGTCTAAACAAATCACAAGGCTCATTAGGTAAAACTAAGTCAAACTTCAATTGCTTTAACTGTGCTCGGACACCTTGCCCACGTACAGTAAAGAGCTCCTTGTTTCAGCTTCCTTTCGATCCTAAATCCCTGTTTTGTAATACATATGTTAGTACCACAACCAGTGTCATACACCCAGGAGTTATTATTAGGAAAGAAATAATTCTATTGTGAAGATACCCGAAGGAACTGGCCATAAGCAACTTGCCTTCCTTTTCTTCTGCAACTCAGCAAGATACACAGGACAGTTCCTTTTCCAATGTCCTACCTCCTTACAGTGGTGGCAGGCATCATCCTTAGCTGGGCGCTCCTTAGCAGTAGGCTTAGAAAAAAATAAAAAACAAAAAATTGTTTTTTTTTTTTTTTTAAACGGTTGTTGGGCTTGGGGATATAAACCTTCTTATCCTTTCCCTTGCCATTACCTTATTCTTGCCTTTTGCATTAAGCGATTTCTTATTGGCCTTCTGGATTTTACCACTTTTAATCATCATTACTTGTGGTGTTTCAGCCTTCTTAGGTAACACCCTTCTCCATACCTCAATAAGCATAGCATGAATTTACCAATTGTTATTCCCAATGTTATGATATTGTAATTTCTTACAATCGCACAAATCTTTATAAGGCCAGTTAAGGATTAAGCTCTACTGAGATTTCATGTGGTAGCATATACCAAGCCGATCCAGTTGCTCCACATATCCTTTTATCTTAAGGAATAGTAGCAACTGATTTACCCTCCTCTTGTTGCAAGCATGGAAAGATTTGCATTAAGTCAACTTCTCCACTCCGCTTGTTTTCTTAAACCATAGATATAAGCGCCTGGAATCATGTCATACGGATAGTGCAATTCAAACGGCTCTATGTAGTTCAGGAGTCATACTCCAAGCATAAGAAAGCAAATCTCAGTGAATGAGCTTATAGAGCTGTCCACTGAGCATAATGTTAGGTTCAGCACCTGCCTCCGGAGCAGGAGGTAAAAGGCTGTTCAATGACATGCAATTTCTTCTCGACTTCATGACTAACTTCAAGTCGAGCAAACCAGTAATTGAAGTTATTACAGATAGTTTTTCTTTTTCAATACATCGACCTGAAAGCCGAATGGTTTATGTTTTGAACAGTAGTGCATCTACAAAAACATAAAGTTCAAGGATTAGTATTTTCGATAATACTCCTGAAGAAAATCATTACCTCATGTTTAATTAAATAAACAATTTAATTTTCCTAAGGTTAGGACTCAAACTTGAAATACCCCCACCACATCAGTGGATTGCTAGTGAGGTGTATTCAAAAGGTAATCAACGATTGATAATTCACATAACTTTTGCAATTTCCTAATCCTATGGACTTACTGTATTACTATAATATCTAAGTAGCAAATGTTTCATCCATCAAACACACACAACGCTAAGTCGTCCAATTTTAAAACAGTAATTATGTAACACTCACCGTCTCACGGAAAAGCGTATAATTACCTTGTGATTGCAAATCTACATGCGTCTCACGCATAGGTAAAGAGCAGTCTACAAGTGTCTTTATAAATTGGATGGCAAAACTTAGTTGAAAAAGGGTATTTTATTTTAACGTGTCAAATATGTACGAAGAAAGCAATGCTACATCTTCGTAATTTATTTTAATAAAAACTTTTACTCAATTAAGTTATTATTACGGTATCACCTATTATCCTTGTATCTTATACATAAATAGTGATACCTTAAAATTGACGATTCAACGTGTGTTTAAATGTAAAGATTTTCTTTTTATCGAACCGAAATCTTACTTTTAAAATCTTTTTAAATTTTTTTTTTACAAAACCTTTTAATTTTTTTTTAAAAACTTCGCACTTTTTAATTTTTTACTTTTAATTTTGAGTGTGCTTTTAGAATGCTTTACTTCACGCCACTGGTGGGTGAATTGTATATTTGTGTATATGGTAATTTGTATGTTAATTTGTTCGAGATGTTTAGCAGAAATACCTTTCCGGCAAACATAAAACTATGTCAAAAACAGCCTCGCAGCAACGCGCGAGCACAAACCTACTCGTTTTTTGCTAAATTAAATGAGAAAAAATCATGACTCACCTAGCAGGCTTTCCGCGTACTCGAGTGACAACTAGCACAAAATGAGCTAGCTTTGGTATTCTTCGAAATTAGTTTGGTTTAGAAGCAAAAACCGTGCAAGAAAATACTTTATCCGACTCAAGTCGCACAAAAAATATCACACAAACCAGTTATACTTTTCAACTTAAAAAAAACAAATGTCAAAATATTAATAGAGTCGCAAAGTCAACCACTAATCACATTGTTTTATTTTAAGACTTGACTTTTCTTCACGTAGAAAGTGAACCATGGTTTAATTCTTGAGAATTGATTCAGTCATTCAGATGTTTAACCGGTGTACCTAATTATATGCCTAAATCTGTGTGTCAAGATTTTATTAGAGGCATCAAAAAAATTCGTTTTAATTTATTATTGCATCTATTATGCAAATAATAAATTCATTTTTTCTTGATTGTCAGCGTATGTCGATAATAAATTGCGTACGTACTCCGGTTCGGGTTCTAACCCGCATTCTCCTTCTGGATCTAGTGTTGCTGGTTCATCTTCATCAGGCAAATAGATTATATGTCATATTACTCTACGTGTTTTATACAAATGGTGAACATCCAGGTAACTTAGGTTTAGATAGGGTAGGAAACTGAAACGAGGGCCGTCTTGTGGATTTTAGTGGCCCCGTGCTATTACCACAAATAGACCCTTAAACACACACATAATATACATATGTATGAGTAGTGTATGAACTAATTAAACTCGAGTCTCATATCGTCTATACATATAATAGAAGTGCATGAAATTTTGGTCGCCCTCGTCAAACGGTGACCCTGTGCAATAGAGATAGAAAATATGTACCTTTTAGCACGAAACGATACACCGTTTAAAGGTAACCGTAAACACCGTCTTCTTTATACGCGTGTGTATAATACAACGCGTAACCACTAGAATCAAAGGTATGATTCCTCTAAGCTTCCACACACTATACGTTCTTAGCAAACGACGAGGTATGCTAGTACTAGTAGTGAATAACAAACGATCTTCTTGTTCTTTGAATCAATCAACTAGCGAACAATGAATCACCAAAAGAAGTGACGATCGAACTAAATAAAAGAAACCCAAAAGGTGTGCAGTTTGTTTGTTTGACTGTGAAGACAAAACAAAGATTCTCAAAATTTGAAACCGGTCAACAAGAAGAAAGAATAGTCGATTTATATGTTTTAGGTTCTTTCAAGTTATTTTAATAATGAAACACTAATCCCATATTTATAGACTCAATCTCCAAATCCTTGTGGGATTATTATTCTTGCCGACTAGGAATAAAAAAGTGGACACACAGCGCGCACCTTTTACAGCTACTCGGTTTATTTATAATTAGTCCCTCACGTTTAACCATTAAACGTCTAACTAATTATTTAATACTCGTTAACTTTTAACGATCGTTTGTTATACATTTAATATATTACATTAATATATTTACTCGTCATTTAACATATAAACGTGTGCGTCCCCTTAGGCTCGAAAATATTTTCGGACATATATTAATTCATATATGGTCATAATCCAACACTAATTAAACTCGAGTCTCATATTGTCTATATATATAATAGAAGTGCATGAAATTTTGGTCGCCCTCGTCAAACGGTGACCTTGTGCAATCGCATCTCTTGCACTCCCCAAAGACGGCCTTGAACGTAAGTTTAGATAGGGCAGGAAACTGGAAACCCTATATTGCGTTTAGTTGGAGAAAAAGTTAGTTTTGTAGAAACTTATCTTAAAAAAACACTTGAGAGAATATAAAAAACGCGTTTAGTTGATGTTTGTATTTTCTATTTTGAAATACAAGCACCGTAGCATCATTTGTTTTAGTGGTCTCAAATAAACATCACTTTAATTTCACTTGTAGCCTAAAGATTATAATTTGGGTGTGTGTTTGATATGTTGTAAAGCAAGCTCACCACGTGCAGATTTGATCAAGAAATCGACACAAAAGAAAACTACCGCAGAAGTCGCTCAAAGCCTGCAGGAGTCTAAAAGTCCGACTGCAGGCTATGAATGGTTTGTTCTCTTAAAGTTATGAAATTTCCATTATTATGTTACAAGTGAGCTAGCTAGTTGCTATCTAATTATATTTCTGATTGTTAGGATCATGTGGGCATCTATGGATCGTTGAGTGCGTGGAAGATCTAATTCGACTGACGTACAACTAAGGCGTTCTCATATAGTAAAACATCTATGTGCAGAATGTATGTTTGCAGATATGTACAAATGTACAATATTGCAGCCCATGACAAATGTTGTAGCATATTCAATAAGACGGGCCGGGACACTTCACAAGCCACGTATAAGTGGAAGTACTAGCTGCTCGCTATCGATCTTGTGGCTTGTAAATAGTTTAACGTGTACATTCGAATGATATGAATGAAGCTTTCATCGTTGTATAATTAGCATCGTATACTATGTTTCTTGTTATACAGTATAAGTTTTGGATCATGTACTGGGTGGTTGCAGTTACATATATATTTTCAAGTGCTTACTTGATTTCAAAATAAACAGGACTGCTTATTTATATAAGCAAAATAAGCAGTTTTTAGTAATGTCTAGAACTTCATATATGTATTACATATTCATGAGATGAGCTTCACATACACACTACAAAAAAAGAATGTAATTTTACACATTTTATTAGCTACATCGTCACACGTAAAAGTGTGTACAAATCCAAAGTCCACACTTTCCTCTAGTGTGGGGATAACTGGTGTTACAAAATTATTGTGAATCGTCACACTCTTTTTCGTGAATATATAGATAGACTATTCACACAAGTTGGTGTGAAGAAATAATTGAAAAGTCCACACTTAAAAGTGTAAACAAAGATGAATGAGCTCCACTCTTTAAAGTGTGGACGATTATGAAAACTTCACACTTGAAAGTGTGAATAAACCAACAAATGCCAACTACAAAAAAAGCGGGTGGATGAGAAAACACTACAACAATATAAGGGGTTAGGGTCAACATTTTCGACCCTAAGTTACAAAGGGTGTCGACCCAAAGTACTTAGGACAAATTCCAAATTTAAATCTGCAATTAAAATTATGAAACTAAACAAATTCCAGAAAACATTACAAATTCGAGATTCTTATTGCATCTTAGGACTCAATTACAAATCATTGTTGAGACTAAAAATCATAACAAATGGTACAACTCAATTACATTGAACTCTATGTAATTACTCGTTACTCCTTTTTGCTCAGACTCAACAAATGCTCGCCATTCTTGGAGAGTTTCCTTTGACCCTTCGACTCATATCCAAAGCAACCTGCAAGATAACATATCATACAACAATAACAAAGTAACATCCCCGGCATTATTCCTTTAGTGTAACATATGTAGATTGTGATATAGGAAAAAAACAAACAACCTCAACTACTAGCAATTACAAAAAGCACTACTTGTAAATCAAAACAATGGTCTGAATGTATGATTATCACTTAAACACAAATAGCCATAAGTCTGGTATAGTAAAAGGGGGACCCACTTGCTAAATTTTGATGCCGAGAATAGCAAAGTAATTCCCGCTACAAGCAAGACATGGCGCCATCCTTGTGTTGCTGCAACACGGAAAAAACTCTTTCTTCAAATATACACAGAAATTATGCAGAAAAGAGTGTCTAATTTGCACACGCTCAGGGACAGAGCTTGAGCATAAATGTTAAGGGGGCAGAAGTGTTATCTTATAATTTCAAAGGGGCCAAAAGATAAAGTACAAAAATTTAGCACTTGAAAAACTCAAAAATTACACTAAGCACCAATAATTATGGAGGGTCCAAGGCCCAGCCTAGTCCTAGTAAAGCTCTGTCCATGCACACGCTCCCAATTGAAAAAACGCAAATGTATTTTTTAGAATATAAAAATAAATGAAAACATATACCTTCATTAAGATAGACGGATACAAAACCAGCAGTCCCACGAGCAAACATAACATCAGCAAATAGTTGCTCGTAAGGTGACATTACAAAGCTGCATTGTTTATTTTCAAGAGATCTCCAATCATCCTTTTTACAATGCATAATCCCAGTGAAGCATCCCTGCAGACAACTTCTTAAGTGTAAAAAATCATGGTTTTGATGAAATTTATCAAAATCCCTACAAGAGGTCAAAATTTGATCATTTAGTTATAAATGGGTCGATTGGGATAGTGTTTATCGATGGGCTAGATAAGCCAAATGAAGAAAATTAGCACCCTAAAACTGTTGAAGATACAAAAGAGAAACTATACGCATTTGAGTTTCGAATGTTACACTTGTACATTCTACAAATTCATACAACAACATACCCAATCTCGTCGGAGCGAGGTATGGGGATTTTACCAAATTCATATGATGCTATTTAACATTATGTGATTATAACAGAGTTTCTCTTGCTACTAACAATATTAAATGCAACTTTTTGATGGCACGATTAAATTAACATACCGGGCTGCAAGATATACAAGCTAAAACAGAAACCATAAGCATGAAAAGCCTAAAGTAACAAACTAACAAGTGATGATGAGGTAACCATAAACACACCATATTAGACATACCTAATGTCTGAGCCATCTAGCGCAAGGTAACTTCCGCTATTGTCAAATTTAACTACAAGATAAACAAGCAAAATAGGTAAGTGATTAATAATTAATATTTTAGACCTTACTATAATGAGGCAATAGTATTTCAACTATGTACATGGGTACTAACATAAAGATGAAATCTTATCAGTTTGTTTTCATTCTAGCTTGGACCATTTGATTTGATTACCTCAATAGCTTCTTTAGTGTATAGCAATTGCCTCATCATATAATACACTTCCCATGTCTCCTCTCTACATATATTAAATTCACAAATTTATTTCCGAATTTTCGATACTATACCAATGAGATAAAGGAATCACATGTTTATTGATAAAATGTATCCGTCACGTTAAATTTGTTAATACAAATCTTCAAAAAGCCAGTTTAATTCGAGATAGTATGAGACATTATTGATCTTTATCTCCCATTTTTCTTCCAAGACCTTAATATTGCTAAACGCTAAGTAGCTTAAATTTTCGATCAATAGACTATACATTACATACTCACTATCATACAATAAAAGTTTAAGTCCGTAGACATTTTTATATAAGAAATTTCATGTACGCATTTGTGATTAGCAGCAGTGACTACAGTTGTCACCGATATTGTAAGATTAGCACAGGATTTATTAATTTGTTAGTGGTGTAGACCAATATTCAAACACGAGTTGTTTACTCTTAAGTAGTTATTTACTCTAAATCTGACATTTGATAAGCTCATAATTATGGCTGATAAACCTATCCATCAAATAAGCTAAGACAAACATCCATATAAGAAGCTTAATCCAAAGACTCAAACAGCTTATCTGCTTATAAAAAAAGCTTAGATAAGCAATACAAAACTACCATCTAAAAGTAAATAAGTCGCAATGAGAATAAAATCAACTGCATACCAAGGCAATTATCCAAATAAAAAACCGGCTTATCAAACATATATTCACACTTCCTACCTTAAACAAGAAGACCCTCGTTTCGATCAAACGACGCATAAATCGATAAATCAGCCTCTCTCGATAACTTCTTCCTAGATTAACTCATCAACCAATGGCCAAATTGAACTAAATCAATCACATAAACTCAACATAACGTCCTTATGAGGAATTAACTGACCTAGCTTAATATCACAAACAACATGAACTGATATATCAACTAACATTCAAATCACATAACTGACCAACCTAGCTTCAAATAACTAATGTGAATCAACTAATAGAAAACGAACAGATTAACGATTAAATCGTACTTGAAGAAGTGATTAAATCGTATTTCAATTGACGGTCCGATTAAAGGTCGGCGGCGTCGGAGTCTCACAGTCGTCATACGACGGAGGCGATCAATAGAAGTTATGAGATTGTGTGAGTGTTGTTATGAGATTGGGGATTTATAGAAGTTAAAATGGACAAATGAAATCCAAGTGTGTTTGGTTTTTTTTTATCGAATTGAGTAGTGTGCGTGTGTGATAGAGTGTTTATTAGGCGCGTGAGTGTATGATTTTTGTAAAATAAGTCCACACTTTCTTATGTGAAAAAATCTCATTTTAGTTTATTTTGAAACTAAATAATTAAAATTTTTGTTCATTTATTCTGTTGTAAAATATCTATCATTTTAAAAGAAATCCACACTTTTATGTGTTATAAATATTTCTTATTGATAAACAAAGTTCACGGTTTTACATGTGTATTTCCTCGTTGTAGTTCACACTTGTTACTGTGTACTTTATGTTTAGGGTGTTATAGCTTATATACACACTCTTATCTGTGGATATCATCTAAGATATTAACAAGCCACGATAATAAATGTAAATAAAATTTTACACTGTAATTTGTGTGAACTAAAGAAAAAAAAAGTACACACAAATCTAACCGTGGACTTATTTGTGTGGACAAACACCATATTTTTTGTAGTGACATTCTCCTCTCTTTTTTATTTTCATTTTTCACTTTCAAGACAACACAAAAAGTTTTTCAAATTTAGTTGCGATTGCCAGACAGGTGCGACTTCACAGAACTCGCGATAAGTGTTAAAAAGTTGGTGGGGGTATTTTACTAGACTAAAGTGACGTTTTGTGCGAGCACGAATACGTTTTGCTAAAGGGGTGTTTGGCTAAGCTTGCATGTTGGGCTTATTAGCTTATACTCCTTCCGTCTCTAAATAAGTGTCCACTATTAACTTTTGAAGTCATTTTTTTGTAACTTTGACCTTAATTATTTCTTTTTGCGTTATATAATAATTGATGCAAAATATATGAATATAGTGAGTTTTGAATGTATTTTCATTAAGTATTATATAACATAAACAAAATAATTTAAGGTCAAAGTTGATAGAAAAAGACTCTAAAAGTCAATAGTGGACACTTATTGGGACGAAGGGAGTATGTGTTAAATAAGCCTAAAGTAAATTTTTGGCTAAACTCATCTGAGTGGACTTATGAGCTTATATAAGAAGGTTTTGATAAACCTAAACTTTATGGCTTACATGAAGAGGGGTGAATTTACATAAAAAAAAACTTTAATACCTTCGTTTAATAGCTACACAATTTAATGTTCATGTACTTTTTTTTATCATTTTACTTTATTGATCAAAATTACAAAGAACTCAAATAGGGATGTTGCTAGAAGACCAGACTAAAACCCAACTAAAGTAGCTCGTACAACTAGAACGACACCATGTGAAAGAACGCGAACACAAAGATCATCAAAAAACAACTTTTGCGGGGGACGAGAGACGAGAGAAGAGGACATGATTTCGAAACCTTACCAGAATACTCCACCATGTAATAAAGAAAACGTCAACTTCAAGCAAATCTTTAACATTAGGACTTAATCCTGATAGCATTGAACCAATGAAGCCATAAGGAATACAATCAAACGACGCCCTAAATAGCAATAATTCCCCCCCCCCCCCCCAATTCCACCACAGGCAGACAAGGCCAAACCGATGTCCGTACCAAATACATTGAAAAAACACATGCACTAAGTCTTCATCTTCTGAGTGGCAAATATGACATGAAGGATCCGAAACCAAAACACCACGATGTGTGACATGGTTTACGAGACGAGTTGGTAAACGATTTACAAAATGTACCTTCCAAGCGAAGACCATTAAGTTTTATCGGCACATACTTAATCCATCTTGTAGCGATAGGGGCTTTTGGAAGAAAAACATCATCAAGAAGATTTCGCACGTCTTTGACACAAAAGACACCTTCCCCATTTAAATCCCAAACCCACCTATCCTCCAACGAAGACAAAATCGTCCCTTCTATGTACTCTTGTAGGAGAGATAATTGCGAACTTTCAGACCCACCTCTAACCGGAAACGACGAAGAGTGGACAAGTAACAGAAGACAGATTCACAAGCCACCAAATTATCTTTATTAGTTTCCAACAAGCAAAAATGCGAGGAAACAAAACACACAAGGATTATCGCCGATCACCAAACCTCCTTCCAGAAATTAGTACCCGGCTCCAGCCCATTACCCACCAGGATGCGACAAATGGTCACATACCCAAACAACTACTCCTCGCTCTTAAGCGAATGAATTTCTCCGAATAAAATGGAAGACCAAAGTCGAATACCGAGACGATGGGGACGAGGAAGGTAACTTGAACCATGCATAGAACAAGATCAAACGGACACAACAGGCATTGTTCCCCCGAAGAAATAAATTCCAAACCCACATGAAAAGGAGCGCCCAATTTAAAGCATAACAAACTATAGATAACCAACCCTACCATTTATTTCTTGGAGTGAGAGTCGTGTGTGTCCAATTAATCCATGCTATTATTCCCTCCTCAATACGGATTGCAGCAAACCATTAATAAAGAAGTTCCTTCGTAAAGTGACTTCCATCGAACTGAAGCAACAAATTTGGGGCTTTAATAAATGGACAGATTATAGCATAGTGTGGTCGACCCTATAACCGTATTTAAGGAGGTAAGCCTCCCCCAGCCCGAGAGGGTTTTTGAGTGTCCAGTCTAGAGAGCTGAGATCCTTAAGCTTTCCTATGGTATTCCTCTCAAAGCCTGAAAGTGGCACAAATACCACGAACCGACACCAACCCTAAATATTTAAACCAATGGTTTCTCATAGTCCAAAGCAACCTAGGTTCACAACCGCATCTTTGGACATACCAAACGAACCCCAACTCCAAGCAGATTACTCTTTTTAAGGTTGATCGAAAGACCAGACAATAAGGAAAAGCAATGGAGAATATTGGTAATACCAGAAAGGTTGGAAGGTGACCACTCGCCTATAAAGACCACATCGTCCGCATAAAATAGGTGAGAAAGATTTAGAGTTGAATCAATTTTGATGCCCTTAAAAAATCCCGAGTCCCCATCCCCGCCTCAATGGCCCTAGAAAACCGAAATGGGGAGGGACTCCAGAACTAATAAAAAGAGACAAGAGCGGCTACGGGTCTCCCTCCTTTCAAACCGCAATAAAATTGTAATTCGGACGAAGGTCAAATACCATTGACAGGAACCGAAGCCATACCAGCAATGAAGACAACCACGAATCCACGAGCACCATTTAGACCAAAACCAAAAGCTTAAAGCACATACAGTCCTAGAAAATCACCATCTTATAGAGTTTAACCTTACACAGTCGACTTTAAAACACCATTAGCTTGTTGTTTCTTATGCTTTACAACAGGAAAGAAGTTTCATTAATGATAAAGGGTCCATCCAAAATCTGACCTAATTAGCGAAGCGAAACGTCGTTTGTAATACTTCCGAAATAAGCCCTAGTAATGAATGACAAAGCCGATGTAGCTAAGATTTTATACCAAACCTTAACAAAGACTCTCAATCAAGAGCTAATAGGACGATAATCGTTAACGAACTATGACTTGATTTTTCAGATGAGAGCAATGAACGAAGAGTTGGCATCCTCTAGAAAAAAGAGCTATGTTCGAAAAAGCAGTCCACCACGGCCTCCATAAAAATCAGAACACTCACGGTATCCCAGATTTGCGAAAAAACAAACGAGAACCCATCATGGCCCACGATTTGTTCTACAACCACAGCCCCCACCGCATAAACGCACTTACGTCTTTAGAAACCTGGACTCTAGCCAAAAGTATAGGCATCTGATCAGGTTGCCTACTATTAGGAAAAGTATAATTTAACGTTTAAACTAGTGTGTCGACTGGAGCTCGAAACTGATTAGCAAAGTGAAGACGAAATTCTTCTTTAACACGACATGGAGTCGTACTACCCAATCTAACGCATCCACCATAACAACCTTTAATCTGGCCAAATTCCGTCACGTTTACGATTGATGATTCCTTGAAAGAACTGAGAATTTCATCGCCCTCGATAGCCCACTGAATCTTCGCCTTCTTGCAAATAATCACGTTGCATTAGCAGAATTAATATCGGCAAGGTTTGTTCAAAAATCTCTAACCGTTATCTCTGTAGCATGACTTCGATTTCTAGTCGTACCGCCCTTGTATCTAACTCTTTGTCATATCTCGTAATTAACGAAGCTCCTAGATGTGACCGAGATTGCTTTTTGCATAATCTACTGTAACCCATAACCGAATTATTATTTTAAAGGATATGCATTTTCTTCTTACAAATGAACCATCTTATTTCATATCATCAATATCAATGTTATTCCACCGTTTCCAAAACCATTTTAAATCAAAAATCATGAAAATAAATTGAGCCAAAGTGATAGACCCGAAAAGGTAGAAGGCCCATAAACAAAAATCACTATCCCTACTAGAATAGGTCGATGATCCGAGAGAATTGTCTATCAAGGCAAATACCTTATAGATAGAGGAAAAACCGATAGTAAGCCATCCGAAACTAAAAAACTATCAATTTACTCAATTTCGTTGGCCGAATTGCAAGAGACCAAGTAATGATAAAAACCTTGCCAACTGAATTTCGATTCAGCCCCGAGTTTAGAAATAAAACAATTTGAATTCATTGGACACTTTGACATTAAACTCCCGAACCGAAACGATCCTCCCCCCTATCTAACTTCATGAAAATGCCCCCAAGACCACAATAATGCCCTACGCCTACACAGCCAATGATATTCGGATGAAATATCCATAGAATTACCGCGTACTAAGCGACAGAGGAATGAGGAGCAAAAAATAGATAATCATAAGAATAACTATACAATACCTTCTTAAGAGACCCCTGAAACCATAAAGCTGCAATAACGTTTAACCGAGTATCTGATGTGATTTTTTCTTTACAAAAAACTGCTTTGGATCCCAAACGCTAAATTGCACCCAATTAACCGACCGGATTCACGTAATACGCTCCAATCGAACTTAGAATTACCACCAATAACGATTTTGATGTCCATCCGAAATATGGATCTGACTTCGTTATCTTGAATAGAAAGAAAATTCACCTTGTGTTTGTTGTTTCAACTACCTTTGATTTCCAATCCTTTTTTTGGCCTAGGATCCTAAGGACTTCGAACATTTAGGATAAACAATTCTTTTGATAACCATCGTCAAACTCCTTGAGATCCAATCATTTTCTCCTATTCTTTTCTTACCTACCCTTTCCATCGTTAAAACCCATGAGCTTGACCAACCTTATCATAGTCCATCTACATAACCTACCCTCCAATTATAGACAGCCACTAAGCATCTTTGGTAAGAATTATCCTTCTGGGCACTTGATCTCTAGTTAGGCCTGAGAGTTACCTCCAAACACGAGAATATAAGACCTCCCAGTGACCTGTGAAGTGGAGAGATAATATCTGTTTTGAATTTTACCGGTCCAGTGTGTAAAACCAGAGGTGGGAAAGGTCATAAGCAAGAGTCCCCCATCCTGTGTTTTCTTTCCTCTCCCTTTATCCCATTTTAATGTAATTAAGGTTATAAAGATTAAACCGAGGATTCTAACTAGTGAAAAGCTTCCTTTTCGTTTTGTTTATGAGAGTTTCCTGGTTAAGCTCTTTAACCAAGGACATTCATCCTGGTCACCAAAACGCGTTTCGGATACGCCTGCGCCTTCCTAACCTCAATATCACTTCATCTTCCAAATTCTACCTTCGTTGTGAATAGCTACACAATTTAATGTTCATGTACTTTTTTTTATCATTTTACTTTATTGATCATGATAAGTTAAATCAAACACTTAGCAAAAGCTTATGAGCTCATGATATATAAGCCATAATCTGCTTATATAACATAAACATAAACACAATTCAAAATCTCAGCCAAACACCCGCTAAACTCATATGAAATTTTCTAGTGCTATTAAACAAAAAGAACTCATTTTTTAAACTTTTATATTTCAAACTTGGGTCGATCACGGTTAAAAAACTGAATCGGACCGGACCGAAAACAAATTTTATCCAAAATACCGGATCGAGGACCGGACCGAAATGGGCAGTCCATGTTTGAGTCGATTCGGTCTGATTCGGTCTTCGGCCGTCCAACAAAACATAATTGCCGGTTTTATATAAGATCGAATCTGAAAACCGAATATGAGAAAAAAATATGAACCTTAGAGAGAAATATGTTTGGTTCGGTCCTATTTCTCGGACCATGGTTTATTATTCTCCGCTAATTTCTCCTCTTTTTATTTTTGAGAATTTTTCAATAATGGTTCATTTTTCACTTTCTACTCATTTTATTTTTAAGAATTTTCAAAAAATATTCATTTTTCACTTTCTAGTCGAAAGAAAAAGTTTTACAAATTTAGTTTGTACGATCGTCTACTGTGATTTTATAAAATTCTTGATACATGCCTAAAAGTCGTTAGGATATTTTTTGCTAGGCCAAAGCAGCGTTTTGTTTTTGCCAATGTTTTAAAACCCGGTTGTTTAATCGACCTAGTTTAGTAGCTGGTTCAAACCGGTTTTATACATATCTATATTTATTTTCTATGTTTAATATGTTGTGTTGTATGATCTCATAATTTATCAAACATTATTTGTACGTTCTATTGAACGGATGAAAGAGACGTCTTTGCTAATAAACTTTAGTTTTGAAGTTATATGCCTACAAAATTATAACAAAGATTTGCAAAAAGAATCAAATTATGATTCTAAATTGTATTACACTATTTTTTTGAGAGAAAAGTGTTTCCCTGGTAAATTGAAATTATAATACACTATAAGATTATATTAATTGGTTTTTTTTATTTTTTATAACTATAATTTACCACTCTACAATATTTTAACTAACATTAATTCTCATCATTTCAACTTGTCAATTAAACTTAAAAAAGTTTATAAAAAAAGGTTTTCTTAGAATTTTTTTAATAAGGTTGATGACGTATAATGGGTACGGCAGGCTCCTGGGCCTGGGCCGTACCATTACACATGGGCCTTAGCCCAATTAAGCAATTAACAACTATGACAGACCGAACTAAGCCCAAAACCACACTGCACGGCCCGGATGCAACAACACGGACGCGGATTGGTTACAAGCCACTTCCGTAGGACCTCCGTGGACCAGCTAGCGTCTGCGGAAGGGGATATGCATCCACATGTCATGATTATCGAGGACTCTTACCCGACAAAGGGTCCTACTCCGGCCACTACAATTGTAGGCGAAATGTTAAGAAACCCTAGTATTTCAACCCCTATAAATAGGGGTCCTCTGACACATCAAAAGGTACAATTTTCTGACTCCTAAAAATACACACATACTTCTGACATGATTTTTTACTCTCGCATCGGAGTCTAATCGGGAGTCCGTCCCCACAGTAAGGCTAATGGTTTGTTTCATTGTGCAGGAAATCATCTCAATCACTTGGTTTAGTACAAGATCTACCCCAAAGTAAGCTTGAAGGTTTAGCCCAACAAGCAATCTTAGCCCATCTCATACCCCGTGACATATTTTGTACTAACAAGTTAGCTCCATCCGTGTGACCCGTACACAACTATGTTTCCTAAAATACTCACCATGAGTGGGCTAGCGAAGCTTAATCTTACCCCACCCACGTTCGCCGTGCGAAACACAATGGGAAGAGAGAAAGAGCAAGCCTCAAAAAATCCAGATAGGCCCGCGCCTGACGTAGCCCTTCGGGAATACTATGATAACCATTATCATCAGCTGTTTTCAATAATACCTGAAAAAGTTCACAATGAGAAAGTGCAACAAGAAAAACTGAAAGAAGTAAATGCTCGACTTAACTTTGAAGGGTGTTCAGGAAGAAATTTACAGATCCAAGAAACGTCGCAATACTCTGAATCTAGAACACCAAACAAAAAAGGAGATCTAAGAAGAAGGCTAAAGCCTAGGCGCTCTCGCAGCGTGTCAAGAAGTTCGCACCGTGTCACCTAGGCACACGCGGGGAGATAAAAGAAAAAGGGAAGGAAATGTGTTCCATAGGCTGGGGGTAGAGGAAGAAATGTGTCTGCACATTCAGAAAGCCGCTACCAGGGTTCGCGTCCACGAAGAACGTAGCCGCTCTCAGAAAGTAAAGACAACGAAAGGGGACATTGGAAGTCAAAGTCGAGAAAACAGAAGTCAAGCATCGAAGAGGAAGATCTATCTCAACCATGGACATGCAAGGAAGCAGATCCCTTCACCACTCGAATCCGCTACTTCGAACTCCCAAAAAAGAGCCGAATGCCAAACAACGTCAAAACCTATGACGAAAGGGATGATCCAGAAGATCACTTGAAAATCTTCCAAGCAGCTGCAAAAGTAGAGCGCTGGGCAATGCCGACATAGTGTTACATGTTTAATTCTACACTCACTGGGTCTGCCAGGGTATGGCTTGACGACCTACCTCCGGAGTCCATAGATAGCTATGATGATTTGAAAAAGGCATTCCTAGCAAACTACCTTCAACAAAAGAAGTGCATCAAGGATCCGGTAGAAATCCACCACATCAAGCAGAGAGAAGGGGAATCCACAGAAGATTTCGTACAAAGGTTTAAAGCTGAAAGTAGTCATGTTAAAGGAGCCCCAAAATGCATGAGAATCTTTGGATTCATGCACGAAATCACCAACCCTGAGCTCATCAAATGTCTGCACAATAACATTGCAAAGTCAGTAGACGAGATGATGAGGATAACCACAGTGTTCCTTCGGGGAGAGATGGCAGCCTCCAATCAGGCACGGAAGAAAGCACCTCTTATATGGAAGCAACAGGAAGTAGGGAGAAAACAAAATTTTAACAGAAGGGAGATTTCAGAAATCAGCAGAGACCAGAGAGGAGACGTGACAAATTCACACTTCTCATAAAATCCACAAAATAAATCTTGGCTCTAGACAAAGGAAAATTCAAAGGCCCACCACCAATGACTACTCCTGTGGAAAAAAGAAACAACAATAAGTTTTTGTGAATTTCACAGAGAAGTAGGGCATAATACTGATGAGTGTACGCACCTAAAAAGGCAAATTGAGGAATTAATCAAGAATGTAAAACTGTCGCACATGATCAAAGAGCTTAAACAAGGTAGCGGAAAGGATCAGCCAAAGACAGCGAAAAAGGGGGAAACATCCGGAAAGGACAAGCCTCTGGCAATCTTGATGGTTTAGCCGTGGCAAAGAGTCGCCAGGCAAAAAGTTACACAAAGCTTCTCCCCTAGTCTGGAAATTTCGTTCCTACCCTTGAGGGATGAAGATGGGACGGAAGGCTATATGATCATTGAGGCGGAAATAGGAGGACACTTCATACATCGAATATATGTAGATAGAGGATCGGCTTCAGAGATACTATATGAACACTGCTTCAACAGGCTTCGTCCGGAAGTGAAAATCCAAATGATTCCAGCTACCGCACCCCTCATTGGCTTCAGTGGAGAAATCATATGGCCAATGGGAAAAATATTGCTCCCAGTAAAAATAGGAGATGCGGAGCATTTTACCTTTACAATGATGAACTTTGTGGTAGTAAGATCACCGTCTCCATACAATGAGATCATAGGAAGGCCAGGAGTGAGGAAGATCTAAGCAGTTCCGTCAACAGCTCACGGAATGCTAAAATATTCCAGTCCCAAGAGGGATACTCACTCTCCGAGGTAGCAGGATAATCCCACTGGAATGCACAATGGTCTCCGGACCAGAAGCACGGCCTTCCGATATCATTCAGGCAACAAAGGAAAGAATCAAAGTGGCCATTCATCCAGAGCACCAAGAACAAACAATTGCAATAGGCTCCACCCTAACAGAGGAAGGACAAAAGGCATTTTGTGACTTACTTAGGCGCAACCTTAACGTATTTGCTTGGAAATCGGTAGATATGACAGGGGTTCTACGACACATAGCGGAACACATACTAAATGTACATGAAGGATGCTCACCAGTGAGACAAAATAAATGAAGCCAGGCATCCGAAAGAAACAAAGCAGTATAAGAAGAGGTGGAAAAACTGGTGGATGTTGGCATAATGAAAGAAGTTCATTATCACAGTTGGTTATCAAATCCAGTTATGGTGAAAAAACATGATGACAGCTGGAGAATGTGCGTAGATTTCAAAGATCTAAACAAGGCATGCCCTAAGGACGGTTATTCGCTACCAGAAATAGAATGGAATGTGGAATCCCTCTGCGAATACTCCTTCAAGTGCTTTCTAGACCCATATAAAGGGTATCACCAAATAAAAATGGCCAAGGAAGATGAAGAGAAAACATCATTCATTACAAGCCAAGGGATATTCTGCTATTCCAAAATGCCTTTTGGCTGGAAGAATGCCGGGGCGACTTACCAGCGTCTGGTAGACAAAGCATTCCAAAAACAGATTGGCATAAATTTGGAGGTATATGTGAATGACCTAGTAATCAAAAGTCATACGAAACACGAAATAATAAGAGACATTGAAGAAACATTTAAAACTCTAAAGGGAAATAAACACTAAAGGGATCAAGGTATGTCCGGATAAGGTGGAAGCCGTACTAAGCCTGCAATCCCCAAAGTGCCTAAAAGACGTACAAAAGCTGAATGGGAAGCTAGCAAGCTTGAATATATTCCTCTCCAAATTAGTAGAAAAGTCGTTACCTTTTTTCAAAACATTGAAAAAGTGAACAAAGAAAAGTGATTTCCAATGGACTGCGGAAGCTGAAGCTGCATTCAAACAAATGAAACAGCTAATAGCAGAACTGCCAACACTAACCGCACCAATAGAAAAACAAGAATTAATTGTGTACCTTGCAGCGGTGCGAGAAGCGGTAAGTGCAGTTTTAATGACAGAACGAGAAGCAAAACAAAGGCCAGTCTAGTTTGTTAGCCGTGCCCTGCAAGGTCCAGAAATAAATTACACGTCAATGGAGAAGTTGGTACTATCTCTAGTACATGCAAGTAAACGGCTAAAAAGATACTTCCAGACACATACAATTATTGTCATCACGGACCAACCAATCAAGCAAGTAAGTCGTAGGAAGACTACAAAAATAGAGTATTGAGTTAAGAGAATATGACATACAATATAGACCAAGAACATCAGTCAAAGGGCAAATATTGCCAGACTTCATTGTGGAACGTCCGGAAGATGACTCCCTGGATACTCCCATGGAAGCGGAGGAGGAACTTTCGAACCCATGGACATTGTTCACAAATGGGTCATCCTGTGTAGATAGTTCCGGAGCTGGCTTGATACTTACGGATCCGGAAGGAGCCTAGTTTACTTATGCTTTAAGATTCAGATTCGAGGCAACCAACAACGAAGCTGAGTATGAAGCTCTAATAGTAGGTTTAAAGATCACATAACAAATGGGTGTAAAAAATCTCCAAGTAGGCGTGGATTCCCGTTTAGTGGCTAATCAGGTAAACGGATCCTACATAGCTAAGGAGCCTGTAATGGTACTATACCTAGAGAAAGCGAAGACACTCTCCGACGGCTTCTAGAAATTCTCAATCAAACATGTGCCCAGAAGTGAAAAATAAAAAAGCTGCTGCCTTAAGCAAAATTGCGTCCACCAGTTTTGCCCATCTAAATAAACATGTCATAGTCGAAGAGCTCAGCGAAAAGTCCATAAATGTAGCGGAAGTGTTAACTGTTGTAGAAGAGGAAGGAGACACATGGATGACTCCAATCTATAAGTACCCCACGGAATAAACACTCCCTGCGAAAAAGAAAAGTCAAGAGCCATACGACGCAAATCCGGACGATACGCTGTAGTCAACGAGATCCTATACAAGAAATCATATCTGGGACCGTAGTTACGATGCATAGGGCCACTACAAGCAAATTATGTCTTAAGAGAAATTCATGAGGGATCTTGCAGCATACATGCCGAAACAAGATCTATGGTAGCGAAGGCAATACACATAGGGTATTATTGGCCCACAATGTATGTGGATGCAAGAAAACTAATCTGGGAATGTCAGGATTGCCAGGTTCACTGCCCCGTACCAAGAAACCCGCAACAAAAGCTGACTCCCATTATGTCCCCATGGCCATTTTACAAATGGGGAATTGACATAGCCGGACCCTTCCTAGAGGGACCTGGTAAAGTTAAGTTCCTGATAGTAGCAATGGACTACTTTATAAAGTGGATCGAAGCAAAACCCGTTGCCACAATAACGGGTAACCAAGTCAAAATATTCGTATGGGATAACATTGTTTGCAGGTTCGGCCTACCAAGAGAAATAATATCTGATAACGGAAAGAAATTAAGAGAAAACCCATTCAAAGATTGGTGTGAAAAACTATGCATCCGCCAATGCTTTGCTTTCGTCAAACTCCCATAAGCCAATGGCTTGGTGGAAAGAGCAAACAGAAGCTTATGAGAAGGAATAAAAGCGCGACTTAATGAAACAAGCAAATATTAGATTGAGGAAGTACTACATGTCTTATGGGCACACCGCACAATATTAAGTCAAGCAACGGGGACACACCATTCTCGCTCACATACGGAACAGAAGTAGTCATTCCAGCGAAAATTGGTATGCCCACCTTAAGGATGGCTGAAATAGACATGGTGTAGAATGATGAAGCCTTTGAAATCAATCTTGATCTTTTGAAAGAAAGAAGGGAACAAGCAGCAATCCGTGAAGCAAGGAGCAAAGCAAAGATGTAAAAGTACTACAATTCCAAAGTCCGCAACACAAGCTTCAGGCCTGGAGACCTGGTATACCGTAACAATGATGCCAACCACGCAAAAGACAGCGAAAAGCTCAGCCCAAAATGGGAAGGACCGTATGAGGTAACGGAAGCACTAGGCAACGGAGCATACAAGCTCATGGACCACAATGGAAAGCATCTTCCATGAACTTGGAATATCCGCAACCTCAAGAAATGTTACGTACATGCAATGTAAGCACCCTTCCCACGCAAGTTTTGATTCGGAATGGGCGTTATTTGAATTTCTCTTTTAATGTAATGTCCTTTATTTTAATGAATGAAATGTGAAGCCTAGCTACCTTCACAAACTTATTTAAAACCTTATTTTACTTTGCAAAGTTATTTACATATTATCTGCTTGGTAAGACGCTCACGCAACGGGGCAAGACCTCATAAAAACAAGCTATTATTCCGCATAATACAAGAATGAGCAACCTACCAATTAACTCATGTACATAAGAGGATTGCAAGCCTAGTACCGGGAAAATAACCCATAAATATTCAACCAAGACTATCATCACGAACGTATAACAGTGATATTAAATGATAGCAGCAAAACGTGTTAACAACCAATAAAATCGATAAATGTTACACAACAGTTATACAAGGATATAACCTAACAAGTGTTTAATACAAACAAACCGCTAACAAAAGGGCCACATACAACCGCGGTACACAGATAAGACAACGACAAAAACAACAAGTCTAGGGAGCTAAAGCATACTCCGGCACGGTATCTAACTCCTCCTCAAATACAATCTTTGGAGAAAGAGGAACTTCAGTAGATGGTATTGGTGGGATGGTGCTGGCTTGAACAAAGGTGGTCGAAAGTGCAGTAGTCACAGCCGTGGAAGGAACCATGGAAGTGCTGGCTTCACCAGTTAAGCTCCTAACAGATAGAGGCTCAAGTAACAGAACCATAACATCCGTAAGAGACAGGCGGCAAGCCACTACATCCCATTTGAGCCTTTGCATGAGCGAATGAGCTACATCTAAAGCAAAGGACAAGGAGGTCTCCCCAATAACCACTTGGTCCTCTAACCGGTTGATGGGAACCATAAGCTGCTCAAAAGAAGGTTATAGTTAACTAGCTTTCGGAGTCTCAGCGGCAGGACCCTCTAAACGAAGAAGGTCAAAAATGTCAGCCATACTTGCATCCAAATTTACGGCACGGAGAGCATCAACAGCGGAAAAAAATTTGGCTTCCACAAAAGGATCATAAGCAGCAATGACATCAAGACCTCTCCCGGCTCTCACATGGTCAACGTCAGCCTTAAGACCTTCTTGCATACTTTTATCGATAGCATGCCCAAGGGATCCTCCCAGGGCAACCATATACTTAGATGATTGTAGGCACTTCATAATCACAAGTTTAAGGCCGCGACTAAGAATCCACCTTTGCCTGGCAATGGTTGTCAAATAACGAGGGTAAAATTCCTCATCCATGTGCAGAGCCATATCCATAAGATCAGAATCTATATGGGCAACACGGTTGCTAAGCGCTTTAACCTGCTCATCCTGCACAACCTCAACCTGCTCTTTAAACAATTTGTACCCCGCCACTTCATCACGGAGGCCGGAACATGTAGCCTCCAGCTCAGACACCTGCAAAGTCAAAATGATTATTGCATAATTGAAAAACATGACAAAGATTAAGGAATGAAAGAAAAGTATAAGTACCTGATCAACAAGTTTGTCCTTCTCACACTCAAGAGTAGAAGCTTTAATACTCAAATCATCACAAGATAACTGCAAGCTCGATAAATCTTGAGTCAGCTTAGCAATCTCAGAATCTTTGACAACAGCCGCAGATTCAAGAGCCGTATTTCGTTCCTTCAAACTTTTCAACTCACTAGTCAGGGTAGGGTCCGCAGCCTCAATATCCGCGATTCGACTATGGAGACGAATTGCCTTCGCGACCTCAGCTTCCTTTAGGGATAACTGGGCCTTCAAGCCAGATATCTTCGTATCCCTATCCTTCAACAAATTAGCTTGCATACCACACTTGCCCTCCAACCTCTTCTTCCCCCTTAGGACATGCTCAAGCAACATCCTAACTTCCGCACCTAGGCACGTTTGGCGAGCAACCCCAACATTGAATTCGGCGAACAACTGGTCATACTCTATAACACGTAACTGCGAGAAAAACACTAGAGGAGCAAGCTGGTCGACCAAGCTATGACATACATTAGGTTTATCCAGGGCACACTCATTCAGAACATCCCATTTCGGAACATATGTTTGATGCAGTGTCTCGGAGTCCATATCCAGGAAAACATAAAAGCACTCGAAAGAAATATCATTACCAGCCGGCTGAGAGGGTCCCGCAACATCCGAACCTACATTACCCATAGAGGTAGAATCTGCAAAAATACTGGCACGCGTAGGCTCATTGATTTCCCTAGGCCACGGAATGAAAATACCCGCTACCACCGTAGTAGCAACGGCCATGGTCAGAACGTCAGGGTTCAGAACGGCAGACCTAACAACTGAAGAAACTTCGTTATCTGCAGCATTCGCATTAGAATCACAAGGAGTGTCTGAGGAAATTACAAACCTCTCAGCCGGGTGCTTGGTCTAAAAATTGGCAGCGGAAACAGAATCAATATACTCACCACCCTCATGCTCTGGTGTGGGGGTCACAGAAGAGGTGATAAATGGTACGGTAGTTGCGGCTGTGACACCAATCTCCGCAGCCAAGGCACTGTCAAGCAAATCTTGTAGAGCCACAAGGGATTTTCCAGCAGTACTGGCACCGGCATCTCTAGAGGTGCCGTGATCTTCCCTTAACCTCTTAGGGGGATGGCCAGAACCACTAGCACCATCATAAGTCTTCCTTTTCCTAAATTTCTTTGGCTTATCAGCAACAAGGGCCTGAGCCTCAATGTTGGGAATTATACATTCTTAGTT